>VUQS01076674.1:1272-19086 GCA_015108495.1 Heterochromis multidens
CACCTGCTGCATCAACTACAACTGCTGCATCAACTACAACTGCTGCTTCAACAACTGCTGCCCCAACTACACCTGCTGCATCAACTACAACTGCTGCATCAACTACAACTGCTGCTTCAACAACTGCTGCCCCAACTACACCTGCTGCATCAACTACAACTGCTGCTTCAACAACTGCTGCCCCAACTACACCTGCTGCACCAACTACAACTGCAGCACCAAGTACAACTGCTGCCCCAACTACAACTGCAGCACCAACTACACCTGCTGCACCAACTACAACTGCAGCACCAAGTACAACTGCTACACCAACTGCAACTGCAGCACCAACTGCAACTGCTGCCCCAACTGCAACTGCAGCACCAACTGCAACTGCTGCCCCAACTGCAACTGCTACACCAACTGCAACTGCTGCCCCAACTGCAACTGCAGCACTAAGTACAACCACAGCTAAAACTACAACAACCACAAGTGATGCTTGTTTTATCAGACTGGGTTTGATCCATCTGCTGTTTGGACTTCTTCTCTTTACCCTTAATTAAAGTCTTTGGGGAAAAAAGCAAACAAACAAAAAAAATGTGATACTACAACAAGACTCAGAAACCTTTTGAAGATCAAAATTGAGTTTACAAATGACAGTTATACTCAAGTCCATGACAAGGGGATAGAGTCTTGTTGATGCTAAGTTAGGATAAGTATGTAACACTTCTTTGTTTTTGGTATAATGGACAATTATCTCAGTTCAGTACTTAACATTATTTATTAGGTATTTTTAGTTGTAAACTGTAGATATATAATCCTCCATGTATGCAAATGTCTGGAAATAATTTAATACATAGGCTTCCTTGTAATAATAACAAAGCACACTTTGGAAATAAAAAGAAGAAGCATAGTTTCTACTTATTATTTATTTATTTATTTCCCTTTGTACTTTTTATTTTCTGCATCTCTCTTCCTCTAAACTGATATATATTACTAGTGATCAAGATACAATAAAGCTCTTGTCCTGTAGCCTTCAGTGTTTCAGTGTTACAGTGTCAGTTCTTTTCCTGCATCTGCTGGTGCAGATATCTGTGGTGGTGGGAAGGCTGCTGCCTACAATCCTCTGTGCAGTTTTCACCACCATCAGCAGAGCCTTCTTCTCTGCCACAGAGCAGATGCCATGCCACACAGTGATGCGGGAGCACAGGATACTCTCCACCACACATTGGTAGAATAATTTCAGGACTGAGCTCCCAAGTCCAGCGTGCCTCAACCTTCTGAGAAAGTAGAAGCACCGGTATGCCCTCTTAACCAGAAAGGAAGTGTTGTGGCTCCAGGAAAGGTCCTCAGAAAAATGTTCACCAAGGTACTTAAAGCTGGAGATCAATTCAACAGCTGCTCCCCGATGTGTAGGGATGGAGGGGAGTTTCTGCCCTTCCTGAAATCCATTATCATTATTTCAGTGCGTAAATCGTGCTTACAATTGTGTCATGCACAAATCAGTGATTTATCAATATTTTCTTACCTGAATTTGTTTGTAATGTACGAACAAATTTAGAAGTGCCTCTAACAAAGCATGTGAACAAATGAAGGCCTGGCTGTCTTTGAAAATTTCAACGTCTTTAAAAGTTGGGATTAAGGATCCTTTTCACTGTGCTGTGGTGTATCATCTGCCTGGCCTAAATATATTTTTTTATAAAGGAGTTCAGTGACTTTTTATCCTCCAACATAAAGCTGTCCAGACTGCTCATAGGTGGGGACTTTTAACATTCACATTGATGATGACTCTGACCTCTTTGCCAGAGGTTTTATCAGCATCATGGATTCTTTTTATTTTACCCAGCATGTGTCTGGCCCACCCATACCAAAGGACACACACTGGACCTCGTTTTTACTGTGGGTTTACTTTTCTTGTACCTCTGTCTCCTGTTCGCCGGGTGGTTAGCTCTCTCATCTTAAATTCCTTTACTGCTGAGAAATTCTCGGATGCTTTTAATTTATTTTTATAATGTTGATCTGTCAACAAATCTTTTTAATAATTATTCTTTCTATTTTAGATGAAGTCTGTCCTGTTAAAACGAGATTAGCTCCTGTTTCAAAGTCTTCCCTTTGGATGAATGACAGTATTTGCTGTTTAAAGTGTTCTTGTTGAAAAGTTCAGCGCTTTTGGAGGAAAACACGTTTACATGTTCATTTCCTTCATTTAAAGGATCTTTTAGTTTCTTTCAACAATTCAGTTAGAGATGTGAGGGCTGCCTTCTCTTCCTAGCAGTTACAGGCCAATCTCAAAATTACTGTTTATTGCTAAGATTTTAGAAAAGGTTGTGGCTAAGCAGCTTACAGCTGTCTTGGACCAATACAGTATTTTTGATCATTTTCAATCTGGCTTTTGTAGAGCTCATTCTACTGAAACTGCTCTTCTTATAGTGTCCATTGACATTTTGATGTGGAGTGATGCAGGAAAATGTTCTGTTCTGCTGATATTGGACTTTTGCTTTTGATACTGTTGACCATCACATTTTGCTCGATAGGCTGAGATAATGTGCGGGTGTATCTGGGTCTGCTTTACTCTTGTTTTTATCACTTAAGAAATATTACCAAGTTAAGTATTCATGAATGAATTCAGTATGAATTCAGAGTCCATTTTAAGATTCTGGTTTTGACTTTTAGAGCTCTTCGTGGTCAAGCACCAGCTTACATCAGTGAACTTTCACACCCATATGTCTCCCAGCAGGTCCCTGAGGTCATGTGATCAGGGCCTACTGGTTGTGCATCATACAAGGCTGAAAACTAAAGGAGACAGAACTTTTGCAACAGTGGCCCCCAGACTCTGGAACTGTCTCCCTCTGAGCCTGAGATCTGTGGACTCAGTGGTCTCTTTCAAAAAACAACTAAAAACTAATCTTGTTAGACTTGCATTTGGTTAACTCTTTTTTTGTTGTTGTTTTTGTTTTTTTTTGGGGGGGGGGGTTTGTATGGTCTGGTAATGTGATGTTTATCTTGAAAGGTGCTATAGAAATAAAAATGTACTTGCTTTACTATACTTACTTACTTACTTACTACTACTACTACTACTACTACTACTACTACTAATAATAATAATAATAATAATAATAATAATAAAGACCAAATTTTATTGCATGTAAAGAAAACAAAATAAGGTGTAGAACTTGTGATTTCATTTCATTCCATTATTCCTTATTTCATCTTATCTAAAATATTCTTATCTTTCATTAAACATGACTCATCACTGAATGTCATCACTTACAGTCTAATTTCTTGGGACTATCCCATGGATGCTGGAGAATCAAGGTTTATTTTTTTGATTTATTTTCTTGCAGTAAGTTTCTCATCTTGGGCTGACGGATCATGTGCTCCTTGTCCTCCACCTGTCTTTTTTTATTTTTCTTGTAGTCTGTTAGTCTTTTTTTATATCAGTTTTGATGCCCAAACTGCTTGAGTTGCAGGCTTCTCTCTTGCAACATCGTCACCACTTTCTCCGCTTCACTTGGAGGTAAATGTGTTTCCTTATATAGAGCAGTATGCAGATTGTATGAAGATTGCACATGCCTGTTGGTTCAGAATGATTCTGATTTACTAACATACACACAGTGGTAAGAACAAAATAAGCTGGTAAGCACATTTCATAAATCTGATGCTAATTTTATGTATGCACTTGTTTTTTGCGCAAGGTACAGATGTTTCCATGCATATATTAGTAAATGAGGGCAAAGGTTTTCAAGCACATCAGAAAGTCTACAACAGAGTGGCTGATAAAGACAGGAATCAAGGTGTTGCAATGGCCCAGTCAAAGTCCAGACCTCAATTTGATCAAAATATTGTGCTGGGACCACAAACCTCGATGAACTGAAGCAATGTTATAAAGAAGATTGGGCCAGAATTCTTCCACAATGATGTGAGAGACTGAAGTCATACAGTAAACAATTACTTCAAGTTATTACTGCTGAAAGTGGTTTTACAAGCTTCTGAATCATGGGGCTTTTCATAGGATGCATAGGGTCCTGTGAAAACTTATCAGTGTTACTGTTGCACTTTTCATGGGCCTATCAAAACCATTTTATTCACTATACCATGGCATTCTTATAAATGGACCAGTACTTATATAGTGCTTTTCTACTCTAAATGACAACTCAAAGCACTTTTTGCTACAAGCCACATTTGCTTTATTCTATGCTTTTAAGTGCTTTCCAATTATCACTCACATTGTCACTGGCAATTCCATATTCCATGCAGTTGCATAATTTAATCTGATTGTAATTTATGATCTAATGTTATTTATGAGATCTTGAAACATTTTTGTCATTTACACAAAATACAAAAATACAAAACAAAATAACTATATCGATCAAATCAATCCACACTTTATTTATATATTATAAAAACTTTATTTTTCCACTTTTCATACAACTTTGCAGCTCAAAGTGTCATGGTCCTCCAGTCTCCTGTGCGTCTCACCCTTTTCTATTTCTTTCTCTCTCACTCTGCCTTTGTGTGTGTGTGTGTGTGTGTGTGTGTGTGTGTGTGCATCAACCACACTTTCTGTTGCAGGGGCAGGCCTTCCCTCTGTTTCCCGCCTCTGTTGGTGACACCTGGGCTGATAAACTCACCTGTTGGTAATCTGTTGCTGATCAGGCTGCTACTTAAGCTAGAGGTCTTCCTTCATTTGTTGCTGGATTGTTACAGTGGAATACGTTAGTGTTGTCGGCTCTCATCATATGTTACCCTGTTTGGATCTTTGTATTTGTCTGACCTTTTTTCTCTTCTCTGTGCAGGATCATCTAGTGTTCAGAGTGAGTTACAGAGAGAGAGTGTGTTTTCCTGCAAAGAAGAAGATTTATGGATTTATAAATATTGGAGCCCTGGAAGCGCTGCTCACAATTCCTTTTATTGTCATTTATGAACGTAACCTCACTGTAAATAAACCCACTGTCACTGAATCCTTCCTAAGTCCAGCATCTTGAGTCCTCCTGGAAAAAACCTTTGACCATGACACAAAGTACTTTACAGAACAACATATGCCAAAAAGCCCCAAGGAAACTTTAGGGACAATTAAAAAAACCTGACTCGAAGACCTGAGAGTTATAATAGGCTCATAATATAAAAGCAATTCTGAGAAATAGTCAGGACTAAAACCATTAAGAGCCTTGAAAACCAGTAAAAGAATCTTAAAATATATTCTGAAGTCTCAGCCAATGCAGAGACTTTACTGGTGTTATATGTGCTCTCTTTCTGGTCTTGGTCAGAACCCCTGTAGCTGAGTTCTGGAGTAGCTGTAGAGGGGCTATGGTGTTTTTAGGGAGGCGAGAAAGCAGAGCATTACAGTAATCGATTCTGGAGGAAATAAAAGCATGTAATAGTGAGAGAAAAACTGTCGTACTCTGGCAATATTCTTAAGGTGATAGTTCCAGGGTCATCAGGAGACACAGCCATGTAAAGCTAGATGTCATCAGTGTAACTATGGAAAATAAGCCCATGTCTTCCGATGACATTTCCTAGGGGTAGCATATAAAGATTAAAAAGTGTTGGACCTAAAATTGAGCCTTGAGGGACACCACAATTAATTTTATAGCTTTTGGATGATTGATCCTCCGTATTTACAAAGAATTCTCTATTTGCCAGATATGATTGAAACCATTTTAAAACTGAACCAGAAAGGCCAAGAAAATTGTGAAGTCTGTTTCAAAGAATGGTTAACTCAAGTTGCACTAAAACTGAGGGCTTGTTCTGATCCATATTGGTCATTTATGATCTTGACTAATGCAGTTTCTGTCCTGCAGTTAGACTGGAACCCAGACAGATATTTCTCAACAGTCTGTTAGTTGTCAGGCCTTCAGTTTTCTTGGCAGATTCTCCAACTCTACTTTATTCTTCATCTGTCACTTTTGAGAGCTTACAGTCTGCAAAATTGAAAAGCAAACATTACAAACATCTACGAGGAGACATTTAACACAAAATTTGTTTAATTTTCATGGACTGCATGTTATATAACATAAACCCTTTCTTTCCACTCAGTTAAAGTCAGTTGGAGTTGTGAAGCTGGTACTGAGATAGAGAACATTGCCAAACACAAAAATCTCCCACAGGATTACAGTTAAATTGAGATCTGGTAGTTATAGAAACCACAGTGTACAGTTAGTATATTATTCACATTGTTTCAAAACTCATTGAACTTTTCAGCGAGTCACTGTGTCCTGTATTCTGTAAAGGAAGGAAAACATTTGTATTTACATCATGTTTTGGAACTCTTCACTAATTTTGCCACTTGTCTGAATATTACAGTTATTCACGTACATGTAATTTAAGGTTTGACATAAATAAGAAGAAACAATGCAACAATCCTTTTTGGAATTAATATTTATTTTTAAAAGGGATAAACTGTATGAATAAAACTGTTGTGGTTCTGCTGGTAGTGAAACAAAGGCTCCTCTGGTGCATCTTGGAGGACAGGCGGACCTCAGGAAAAAGCTGCTGTGATGTCTTTTTGAGCCTGAAGGTCCTTAAAGATATGGGCACTCAGGATCCATCTGCGTGCCAATGATGCTCATCTAATCCGCATGGCAGCATCTACACACTTCTTAATGGCATTTGAATGCCTACTAATTCAAAGTTTTGGAAGAAGGTTAGACAAGTTGAGCCAAACATTTAACGTTTTTTGATTTAACAGATTTTCCTTTTCATTTGTAGTTGGGTTTCTTTTTGTTTTTTGTTTTTTCTTTTGGTAGCAAATTTAGTCTATCGAGGTAGAAGGTGCAAAGCTTTGGTAAAGCTGATCACAGTAGTGTAGGAAAATCACTGATCTCAGCTGCAGACTAAATCATGATTTGACAGTTAGGTTTACACTTTGTTCAGTTTTGAAAGACCTTTCCAAAACTTTAGGTGCATTGGAAACAAAGCCTTGTTTGAATTCTTTTTTTTTTTTTTTAACAGGAATCCATCCTAACATAGATCAGTAAGATCCTGATCCTCACACCAGAGGGGAGGTTTGTTATTGATTCTGCTGGTACCTACATGCCCCTAATGCTTCGGCAGTAAAATCCCTGACCTAAATTTAGCCAGCAAACTGACTTGTCATCATGGACAAATCTTTGCCCTTTTTTGGTTGTACTTTTTATAATATAACATGCACCTCATTTATTAATTATGTTTTAATACAGATATCAAAAGATAAACAGAGGCAGTGAGGTCTCTACCATGCCCCTTAACCTTAAATATAGTGGATGTGAAAACAATATTTACTGAATATTCACTCTCAAACAACTACTTACTAAACGCAGCCACACTTCAGACTTTGATGGAAGAATCTAACTTCAACACCAGAATGACTTTCTCCTACCATCAGCCAGTGTTGTTTTTAGTTAAACCTTCATTTTCTTGATCCATTTAGTTTTGGGCCCTACCTGTTCAAATAAATAAAGAATTCTTCATTTGGTTTCTGATCTATATGAAAGCCCTTAAAGTTGGCATAACATTGTCTTTTACCAAAAATCTGGAAGGCTGCAAAGGTGTTACTACTCCATAAAGGTCTTAACCTTAATGACATATATAACTACCATCCCTAAATAATGCACAGCTGAAACTGTATCTGGAATCAAATAACATTTTATTGTTAGAGCAGTCAGGATTTAGATCATGTCACAGCACAAAAATAGCTGCTGTATGTGTACTTAATATTTTCATTAAAGCTTTGGATAATCATCAGAATTCAATTCAATTCAGATAAGGTAAAGATCCTACAATATTAGAGGGATAACCCCAACAATGAGACAATCCCCCACGCGCAAGCACTTGGTGACAGTGAGGAGGAAAAATTCCCTTTTAACACGAAGAAACCTCCAGCAGAACAAGGCCCAGGGAGGGGCAGCCATCTGCTTCAACCGGTTGGGGGTGAGGGGAAAGAGCGGGGCAAAAGGAGAGCATAGAGAGAGAGAGAGGACAAAACACAAATTATAAGAGAGACAAGAGACTGCAGACAGAACAGTGATGTATTGCCACTGTGTGGGTAGTGATAGGCGCTAGGTAGCAGAGACATGTGTTTGCTCATTGGGAAGAGGTTGTTTCTACGTTGCTTAGTGCTGCTTTGCCTATGTTCCACCTCTCTCTGCACAACCCTCGCAGACAGGGATTTTGTTGAGTTTATGTAGTTTGCTCATCAGCAAGACGTCGGGGCAACGTCACTTAACTCCGTTTCATCGACGCTTTTTCTCTGTCTGCACGATCCAACTAGGGAGGCATTAGGTAGCAGGGACATCGTTTTCCCATTGAAAAGATGTAGTATCTGTGTAGTTTACAGCTGCTTTAGCGACTTCCTACTGCTTTCTATGCAATGTTCATAAGCCACATGCTGACCTTCCTTGCATCTCATCCAAACCATGGTCTAATGTATGCTTTAAAACGCAGCAAGCATTCCTATGTTTTATCATCAGAGGTGGCAAAAGTACAGACATTATGTACTTAAGTAGAAGTACAGATACTTGTGTTAAAAAATACTCTGGTTAAAGTTGAAGTACTGAATCAACTTCTTTACTCAAGTAAAGGTAAAAAAGTACAACTGAAATGTACTTAAAGTAAGAAAGTAAAAAGTAACTCTTTTTGAGGATGTTTCTACCAGCTATTTTTGTGCAATGCTAACTGAACCTCGTGATATATTAATATAGTAAAATTATATTAGTACATGTGAATACAAACTTTATTTCAGTCTAAATTTTAATTCTAATGAATGTACTCAACTTGAATCAGTTATGTAGAACATGGGCAGAGAAAAAGAAGGATGACTTTTTAAAGTAGCTCTATTTTCTGTTGCCTACATTGTAGAGAGTGACTTTGCCTCCACACCTAAACAGGAAAATGAGTACAGTCAGGGGTTAAAGTGGGATTCAGCAGGTGGGGGAACCCTAAAATTGACTGTAGTGGCTCATTGTGGGGCAAAGAATCACAACTCACAATAATTTCTATTGTGAGCTCCAGTAGATTTTCTTACTGTACAGGCTGTGATCAGCTGACCTGCTGCTGCTGCTCTGAGGTTTACTGCTCTTTGTGGATTTACACAGCTGAATTTAACATAAGCAGATATAAGCAGATGTTTCATGAGTTGTCTTGGCTGATTTCCTTTACTTTATACTACAATAGATGGTATAAAGTTGGTATGAAGGAGGAATTCAGTGAATGAATCTAAGCATCGGCTTAAATTCAAATTCATCTCTGCTATACTTAATGTAACCTAACTCTGATCATGAACACCACAGCCGCTGTGCACCAGTCACACACTATTCTTTACTTTAAATTCACCACAGTACAAACTAACCTGTTTATCCTGCACTAAGCTGCAGAGTATTTTCATGCAACCTTTAAATAACACAAAATTAGTTTACCTCAGTTTGTTTTGCAGGAGGTTTCAAAATATGAAAAAACATACTTACATGTAGTACTTACATGTAATCTTTAAATCTCCACTTTACCAAATACCACTGAGCAGTCCTTACCTTTAAATATAACCTCTCTTCTTCCTCTCCTGTCCTGTCTTTCTTATCTTTCTCCATCTCTGAGTGAAGTTATCTCTCATTCTTTTCTCTCCCTGGAAATACAGCAGCTGGACCTTTAGCTAGCAGACACACTGTGAGACAAACTGCCCACAAACACTTTGTGTGTTTGCTGATATTTGTTGAGCTGATAGAAACGTTGCATTTGAAATTACCTGACACATTAAAAGCATTACTCCCTTTATGCTCACTCCCCTTCTGTGGGGCTAGCTAGATGCTGAAGTACCGCGATCACAACTTATGGATATCTGCACTTGTTCCGGTGTTGTGCCAAAAAACTCCGGCCCATTTTAACCCCTGACTATGGCACTATAAATGATGCATAAATTATATGGTTTTGCCTCTTTCATCTCTTTGTATGTGATAACCCCTGGTGATGGTGAATCTACAAAATGGCTATTTTCTAATGGCATGTAGACTTCTGTGGTTGCAAAATGAAGTCCAGTTGTCTATGAGAAACTGAAGACCTAGCCTTGAGAAACTCAACTCTGCTTCTCACTCTATGACTTTGGTAAACATTTTCCTGATCTTGCTAGCTTCAATCCTTTTTCAATAGATTATGGTGTGCATTTATTAGATTGTGGCCCCAATTACAGTCAAACTTTCTCAATCAGACCCACGTCTCGCTTGTCAGCTTCCAGTTTAAAAATACAAAACACTGTTAGCAAAGTTAGCATATCTAAAATATGAGAATGCACTGTAATTAGTAGTTACATTTTAAAACAGAATTTAAATCTGAGCTAATAGAAGAGAAAACTGACCTTACACTGCATAGCATTATTTACAGCTGTATTGCTGCTCCAACTTAGTTACATAAAAAGACTTTTTCAGAGACAGAAATGGCTGATTTATCCCCATTTAGAAGAAAAGCAATGATCCAACATCTCCAGCTAGTTCAAACACATTTTTTTTTTGTGCTTATGGCTTTGTCCAAAATCACTTTTTCACACTACTCCCAGACTGTTGTTCAGTGAATAAAGATTCAGCAAATTGAGATTTCTTATTCATTTCATTAGTTTGTATCATTGCTGATCAGCTGTAGTGTCCCACAAGTCCAATTTTCTCAGATCAAATGAGGGTCAGCAATAAATAATGAACATGTCTGTGCCAAACCAGGTCAAGTATTGGTATCAGGAGCTGTGTATCTATCTCCAGTTATGGAAATAACCAAGCAGTTCAGAGGTCAAACCAGAAACTGTCATTGGACCTCTTTGATCTCTGTACCCCTTCTTCTCGGTGGGGAATTCACTCATCCATGTATTTGTTTGGAGACAGGGAACAGTTGGAGCATTTAACTTGCCGTCACCCCGATGCCCTTGACTCTGTTCTGAACTGGCCCTGCCCAACACATCATCGCCGCACCACTGCGTACCAAGACACCGAGATGACATGCAACATGTCCCCTGACTCCAGGAGAGGGGGAGACTCATCATTTATTCTTTCACTCGCCTGCCACTTCTTTTGTCTCCTGGCTTTTTAATTTCCTTCTCCCTTGTTTTCTGTCAGCTGATGATGCATAATATCCATGTCTTGTTTGAACATGTGGAGGTTGGATGCTCCATATGAGGTGAGCACTTGACAGATAGAGATATGTCGGCATTATTTCCCCAGGATCCATGACAGGTTAAATCTTAGAGGGTTGTAAATACAAAGACAGATGAATTATGCATGGAGATATAAAAGAAAATGATGGGCCTTGTGGCTCAAATAGGCAGAGTCTTTCTGGACAGCTTAACATTTAAATGAATGTTTTCTGTCTGATATAGAGCACATACAGTATAAGTACTTCATATCATAATTGCTTTATTCGTCTTATTCTGTTGTGAAGCAGACAAAAGCCAGTTTTGAAATTTTAATGTGTATACAAAAATATTGCTTCCTGAGCAAAAATGTTAATAATTTTGTTGCTATAATCTCAATTTACATCCCCATTATATTTGCTATCCATATAAAAGCTCATGCCTATTAAGATTATCTATTATCTATATTGAAAAGAGAAAGCTTACAATTCTGAGTCTGTGAAACAGATGGTTCAGTTCTTATAGTGGATTTGTGAGTTTTACACTCAGCTACTTTCACCGACATGTGATGGAACCAAGCTGGTTGGTGCGGCAGATTGTCAGACCATGATGTTTCTTGACATTATGTTTGCCGACTGCTTTTGAAATCAAGTAAAAATGTGACATACATTTCCACTTAACACAGCTGGGGTCAAGGCACATGCACAGTATTTTCAGCAGAATTATCAAACCATATTTAAACTTTTATAGTTACAACATTGTCCAGCAGTTTCACACATTTTTTTTTCTTCAAATTTTTGTATAAATCCTAAAGCTTACATTTTTGCTAGGTATGTCAGGATAAGCCAAGAGGAAACAGGTATTATACTTTTTTTTTTCTTATTTATCTGGATAACTCTTGATCCATTTTACACAGTGTATTCATTTTACTAACTCAGAGGGTCTGTAATAGCTTTTTATCAAATTACTTTCTTGCCAAAGTGAGGTAAATATTATTTGTGACCCCAATCTTTTCATTGGAGCATGTTTAATTTGGGTAGTTGGTGTTTTCATTTTCCACAGAAAGTTAGCCTCTACTAGACACATTTAGCAAATAGAATAAATCAATCAAAAACACTCCCTTCCACAAACTTTACATAAGTAAAATTATTGTGAGCTGAATCCATCTCAGTATTTCATCATTCTCATCTTTTCTGTTTCAACATCAAAACATTTCATATATGAGGTGTGACACAAAGTTCCATGATTCTGCCCACAATTAAACATACATAATTTACATCTGCCTGATCTCCCCTTCAGAGTTGGTTCCTTGAGGAGGTATGTATTACTGTATTTCTAGCTCTCAAAGTTGTGTTCTAATCAATGCACAAGTAAATTTGTTATGCATTGCATCAAAAAGATTACCTTTGAGCTTAAATTTATTTTGGGAAAGAGGACAAAGTCATAAGACAGAGACAAATCTGGCGAGTAGGGTGGGTGTTAAGGGAGGTTTGTGTTGGTTGTGTTGTCTGTTGTGGTGGAAAAAGTCACAAAATACAACCCCATAAACATGTAAAAAGCAACAAGCATGCTTCCGGTTGCACACCTGACATTATGTGCTGCCTTTCGGTTTGGATGCTGCATACTCTTCCATTAAAACTTCTGGGTGTTTGTAGCTTGAGACCCACCTTGCATGAGTAGTGACGCTTTTCAGCACAAAGTAGTTTGGATACAGAAGTTGATGTTTTCCATGCAATTTTAACTTAGCAGTACAATGACAGACAAATGCATGACAAATGCAAATGGTCATAACTGGATTTATACAGAGCAATTATTTAATAGCAACCATGCTGGATGCAGTCCAGAGGTGCACAAAGAAATTACCCTTAAGGTGAGATAAGGTATAATTTCATAAGGTTTTTTATTTTTATGGGGCCCAGTCAAAGAAATTTATGACTGTACCTTATATGTTTACACATTACATTTCACATTTCTTTGTTCCCCTTAAATTTAAATTATAACCTAGAATGACAAGAGAATCTTAAGTACTTAGTAGACCATGCTTAACAAACTTTAAAAAATGAAGTACACCCTTACTCCTCTTATAACTTCTTGTTTGTTTGTTTTTTTTGTTGTTGCTGAACAATAGACATAGTTAAGCAATTATACTGAAACAGAGATAAGACAAGTACAGTCCAGAAGAAGACAAGACAGACAAGTAGGATTTAATTTGATTGACTGATCATCACCAAATGTGACGACCTCAAGTTTGTCAGTTTGCTGGTCTGGAGCATTCAGTTGTGTGTCAGGTGTCCAGGAGAGGACAGCAAATTCACCCCAGTCGTTCAACCAAAGAGGTCTACCAAGAGGTGTACCAGGACACAGGACATGGACACCTTGTGGTCATAGAGCTGATCATGAACTCCTCTGTATACCAAAATATTCTAGAGTCAAATGTGAGGCTCTCTTTCTGACAGCTAAAGCTCGAATGAAATTGGGTCATGCAACAGGACAATGCTCCCAAACACACCAACAACAGAATGGCTGAAAAAGAAAAGAATCAAGGTGTTGTAATGGCCCATTCAAAGTCAGAAACTCAACCTGAATGAAATGCTGTGGCAGGACCTCAAGAGAGCTGGGTATTAATGAATGCCCACAAACCTCAATTCCTCCACAACAATGTGACAGTCTTATAAAGTTATAGAGAAAATGATTTATTCGAGTTATTGCTGCTAAAAGCAGTTGTACAAGCTTCTGGAAATGGAGTGTACGTAGTTTTTCACATGAATGCATAGAGTCCTGTGAAAACTTTCTTTTTCACATGACTGTAGTACTTTAGAATTATTCAAAGGAAATCCACTTACATTATCTATGACTCACATCTATTTTTCCCATAGTTCAGACACATACAACAAATTTTCTGCACACTCAAATGCCAACATATTCTTGGAGCTCTACTTGCAAAGTCATAATACAAACATGAATGTTTCATTGGTAAATCAGTACTCAGTAAATAATTTGTTATTTCAGTGGGCATGGTGCCTGTCACTACCAGTGAGACAGCTTAACTCTTAGTGAGAGGTTATAATTCAGAGCTGTTAATGAAGTGCTTTCCCACAGAAAACATTGTTGCAGTGACCCAGAGGCCTAGTTTCAGTTTTAATCGCCTGCCAGCATTTCCTGTCTCTGTTGTTTTGCTGTGTACACCTCACCTCTTCTAGCTTTTCAGTAAAGACATGAAAGGTAACTAGACACTGTCCAGTGCAATTTAAAAAATAAAAAGATATTCCTTCACTATTAAATTGCATTCTTTGTGCTTTCTCAGCCTTCAGTGCTTGAATGTCCATTCAGCATCATTTTATGCTTGACAAGCTGAATGAAATTCTTGTTGTTACAGTAACTGAATTACTCAAAAGCTAGTTGTCAGCCTGGCTTTCTATTGCTGCCCCCCAAAAAACTCTGCTTGGTTCAACCATCTGTGAAAGTTTTTTTTTTTTTTCTTTTCCTAAGACGTGAAGTGCATGTGTGTGTGAAGGACTTCCAATCCCTCAAGACATTGCCTATAATTTTGTCCAGACTGACGGGTGTCAAGCAATCAAGGAGTGCTCTCATAGGAGAGTAATGTTTTCAAAGCAGTAAATGCAGAAGTCTTTGTTGATGGGGTTAGTATTGATGTGTAACAGGTTACCAGTTATTAGTGTTAAAAATACTGTAAATATTTGAATTCATTAAAAAGTAAAGTAATGTAAAGTATTACACCTTATACATTTTTTTAAATGTTTAAATGTAAAACATTATAGCTCTTTTTCTAATTTCAGAAAGAAAATTTTGTTGAATTTGCAGAAAGGCATTCTTGTCAAAGGTCAACTGGGCTGGACATGGAGGTGTTAGGGTGATTAGAATGATCAATGAATATTGATTTGACTGATGATGAGGCAGTGTAAATTCATACAAGGGAATTAATCAGAAATATTGAGCACATACACTGAAATAAACACAGTCTATCTACAGTGCTGTGAAAAAGTATTTGCCCCCTGATTGTTTTTTGTTTTGTTTTGTTTTTTACAGATTTGTAACATTTACATGTTTCAGATCGTCAAACATATTTTAATATTAGACAGAGATAACCTGAGTAATTTCATTTTATTAAGGCAAAAAAGCTATCCAAGCCTGCCTGGCCCTGTGTGAAAAAGTAATTCCCCCCCTTGTTAAATCATAAATTTATTGTGATTAACCACATTTTTGTAAAGCTGAGTTCAATTTCAATATCCACAGCCAGGCCTGATTACTGCAAAACCTGCTGAATAAAGAAATCACTTAAATAGAACCTGTCTGACAAAGTGAAGTAGACTAAAAGATCTCACAAAAGCAACACATCATGCCACGATCTAAAGAAACTCAAGAACAGATGAGAAAAAAAGTTACTCTAGAAAGGGTTACAAAGCCATTTCTAAGGGACTCCAGCAAACCACGATGAGAGCCATTATCCACAAATAAAGAAAACTTGTAACAGTGCTGAACCTTCCCAGGAGTGGTCAGCCTACTAAAATTACTCCAGGAGCGCATCAACGACTCATCCAGGAGGTCACAGAAAAACCCAGAACAACATCTAAAGAACTGCAGCCCTCACTTGTAACTCAGTTAAAGTCAGTGTTCATGATTGAGCAATAAGAAGAGACTGAACAAAAACAGCATCAATGGGAGAGTTCCAAGGAGAAAACTACTGCTGACCAAAAATAACACAACGGCTCGTCTCACATTTATCAAAAACATCTTGATGATCCCCAAGACTTTTGGGAAAATATTCTGTGGACTGACGAGACAAAAGCTGAACTTTTTGGAAGGTTTGCATCCCGTTACATCTGGCATAAAACTAACACAGCATTTCATACAAAAAACACCATATCAATAGTCAAACAAGGTGGTGGTGTGATGGTCTGGGGCTGCTTTGCTGCTTCAGGACATGGACGACTTGTCATAATTCTGCCATGAATTCTGCTCTCTACCAGAAAATCATGAAGGAGAATGCCCGGCCATCAGTTCAAGCTTACATGGGTTATGCAGCAAGACAATGATTCAAAATGTACCAGCAAGTCCACCTCTGGATGGCTCAAAAAAAACAAAAAACAAAATGAAGGTTTTGGAGTGGTCTAGTCAAAGTCCAGACTTAAATCCTATTGAGATGCTTTGGCATGACCTTAAACAAACCATTCATGCTGGAATCTCCTCCAATGTGGCTAAATAAAAACAATTCTGCAAAGAATAGTAGGCCAAAAATCCTTTACAGTGATATGAAAGACTCATTGCCAGTTATTGCAAACACTTGATTGCAGTTCTTGCTGCCAGCGGTGGCACAGGTTCAGGGGGCAATTACTTTTTCACACAGGGCCAGTTTGGTTTGGATAGCTTTGAAATCATCATTTAAGAACTGCATTTTGTATTTACTCGGGTTATCTTTGTCTAATATTATAATTTGTTTGATGATCTGAAACATGTAAGTGTGAAAAATATGCAAGAAACAAATAAATCAGGAAGATGAGTTGCTTCTTCACAGCACTGTATTGCCACATTCAAAGATGTTTCAAGAGATTTCAAAATACAGCCCATGATTAAAAAAGCAAAAAGGAAAATGTAGCTTTGTCAGTTTTAAGTGTTGCTTTTTTCAGAGTTTTCCAAACAGTTTCTTCTTAGAGTTTCATTACTAAATAACCTTGACAAAGAATAAAGGTAAAGAACAATGAGTGTGATGGATCACCCATCTCAGGCAAGCAGGTGTTTTCAAGTTAATTTTCATAAAGTGCAGTGAAATTAATGTAAACACCCCTCGAGAAAGAAAATTAATCTAAAAGTATGTGGTATACTTCAGAAAGTGGACAGCAATTACTGTGTATAAAATTTACTGAAAGAGGTAAAACAACCAAAATCAAAAGCGTGGCTGATGCTGCAACTGAAAAAAAGAATGTTTTTAGTGGATATTTTACACTTCTAGGCTGATGTAGTGATGCCCCCCCACCCTCTTTAAAATAGGTAATAATCTCATGGGATCTGGACGAGCAGAGGTAACATAATAAATGCACTGTGTTGTAATTAGAGGCTAATTTGGCAGTCTAATGTATGATGCCAGAAGCAGAGAAGCAGATCTGTGTGTATATATCACACATCATAATACCTGCTGTTTCTCTTACTGCGATTATCCCAGCCAATGAGAAGGAGGACTTTTATGAATATGAATACAAAGATGAGTCTTTTGGTTTGTCTCATGAAGGCCTGTTTCCTTTCTCTTACGGAGCGACTTTGTCTTTGTGCTCGGCGTTAATCATGATTTCCCTCAGTAACACTCGTTAAGGCTCTGACATGATAAGCTGGTTTCCACCACTTACTCATGGCATTGAGTGTAATTGCATTTCACGGGCAGACTGGGTGCACAGAATGAGTAAGTGGACGACCCGACAGCTCAATTTGTCTGAAATCACTGTCTCCCTGCATCACTACAGTGTTTTGCTCCTATCTTGTATGTGTGGGTGTATAATGCAGATGTTTTCTATATTTATGCTGTAGGTAAGGTTGGTAAACAAGACGCAAACAATGTGTTTTTAGTGCGCAAAACAAGGTAATAAACATGAAGAGGATTAAGGTTAATGGCAGAGGCAGGCAATGCGAGGCCGGCTGACAGACCGAGGGGCAGATGGAGAGGGAAAGAAAAAGTACAATGCCAAGTTTTTGACTTTCAAATTGGACCACACAGTCCAGAATAATGAGGGAGTTTGGAGACCTAT
>VUQS01076675.1:2481-12811 GCA_015108495.1 Heterochromis multidens
TAACAGAAGCACCCAGAGCCCCGGTTTGTCCCGACTGACAGAGCAGACTTTTTTTCCCAGCATTCTCCACTGCTGACTCAGTGTCTGTCCTCCACATGCCCGGGAAAACTTCCACACATCATTCTTTAATTTGGCATCCTCTTTATGTAATCTGTGACCCATTTCACTTCTGCTGACTCAGCTCACAGCTGCTCGTTGGTTTGTTTTATACCTTGGCCTCGTTCAGCGTCTTTTTCTTTTCCTTCTCATATTTTGGGAACCAGGACTTTGAATAAGATTCCCTTCACATGTCTTCTGGACTGGACTGGCGGCTTTGGTTAGTGTGGAGCACTTTCAGTGACCTTGATGGTTAGTTTCTTACCCGTTTATGAGTCAGCTGCTGGAAGGGCTGACGGGAAACTTTGGCTAATTTGATTTTGCCTTTCGGGAAAATCTTATGCAACATTTTCCTTTAACTACTGTCATCAGCTACGCAACATATCCACAAATTGTCAACTCTTAAGAGTAATTTTGGACTTATGCTATGGTCAGAAAATGCACCGCTGGATCCCAAAGACACCAAATCATCCACCAAACTGTTCTGCTTGTCATAGTTGCCATTGTATTCTTCACTTTCACTTACTCTTATATCTGTAATGTCCTTTTAAAAGCACTGAGAAGTTGTCTGAAATGAACTGTTACTGTCCCGTGTTTGAGACTCATGTCTTAAATTATTGATTACAGTATATGAGGAGTGTTTATAGGATTTTTTTTAATGGCTTGGCATCCAAGTGATAGTGGAGTGAAAGTAAAATGAATAGAAACACTTAAAGTGTAACACATTAAAACTGTACTTCAGTACTCTCTTGATGCATACTCAATAATCCAGGTAAAAGAATCCTAAAAAGTTGAATCTGTTCATCTGGACGTAGCGGTGTACTTCAGTACTTCCATCACTGGTCCATCCTATCCATGCTCTCTGATGGGATTGAGCATCATAAAATTAACAACACTCTAGCTCTTTGGCATTGATGAGCGGTGCGGGGGTGTTAATTCCATTATCTGAAAGAAGTTCACTTCTGTACAGTCGTTATAAAAGGAGGAAACTACTCATAGAGACCAAAACAGCTTTTAATAGCAGGCTGTTAGCATGTTTATCTCTGCTGTAAGGTTGGGAGTCTATGGAGACTCACTTTTAGAGCCCACCTCAAGTGGCCATTAGAGGAACTGCAGTTTTTGGCTTCCTTTTTCAGTCCTTTAGCAGCACGTACATGTCAGGGGGAGAGACGGGAAACTCTGAAGCTGTAATAATCCACCAAATTGGAAGGGCTTGTGTTATGACGATTAGAGCATTGCTTTAGCAAATTCTCCAGAAATAACAGAACATTCACAGCTTTTAAAAAACTTTATTTAGCTGTATAAATTAATTTTTTTTTTAACTCGCATCAGTACAGGTAAACATCACAGGTCAGTACAGTCGTTTTAATAGTTTACAGACGTGTACAGTACTTAAAACATTACAGTGCCATATTAAAATACAGTTACACCTTCTATTTGTTCTCCTTAACAGGAGCAGGTTTTATAACAAACTGAGCCGAGCAGGTCAGGCCCGATTAACCAAAACCTTTCACAACACATCAGTGTCATTTAGAACCACCTCATTTTAAAGTAAAACATGTAATATTCTCTTGTTTAAGCCTCTGATGTGTGAACATTTGCTGTTTTTCAAAGAGACGTTTTTAGTGCCACACACAGACCAAACCATTAACTGTTTGAATAACTGGTAGACTGACTAGTTTCAGTGCAGATGCAGTGGAAAAAAGAACACTTGGGAGAGATAAGTGGTTAAACTCAAAGTGTGCTGTTGGTATTAAATGTGAATCGGCTCTCCTGCACCTCATACTACTTTATCTTCTGTTAAAAACACTGTTTTTAAGACGGCCTTTTCCGCTTTCTGTTTTTTCCATTTGCCAAACTTGTTCATGCTGATGAGACATTCACTCACTTTTTTACAGGCGATAAAATATCTACAGAAACTGAACTCATTGTTGGTGATGGTTTGCCATCTTACAGCAACACTTCTGGTGGTATAAAGGTAACTTCCCATTTCAGCGTTCTCGTTTTATTGCTCTGTCTTTGTTTGTGTCTCTGTCCCGACCTGCTTCCATCTGACACTCAGGTCTGGTTTGAGGACGACGAAGAAGAGAATTAAGGCCTCTGGGTTAAACGTTAGTCTTTTAGTGCTTCTGGACTCAATGCATGGCCGGTGTCGGAGTAATCTGCTCCGCTGGTCCAGTATCTGCTGCTCCTCGCGCTGAGCTGCTACTAGCTCCGTGGTTTAGAGCAACCAGCGGCAAAGCACTCAGCAGGGCCTTCTCAAGCTTCTGCTCCAGAGCGTCCAAGCGGTGGTCCATGTGCTCCTTCAGCCTCCTCTCCATCTCCTCCAGACGGTGCTCCATGGCTGAATCCAACTCCCTGCAGATCGGAGGGACATGATAAACACAGACACTTCCTTGTGGATAACTGAGAGCTGCATTTAATAAAGTCTGGGTATATCAGGAGCTGGTGTTGCTGATTTATGAGGAGCTACGCAGCTAAAACCCACTGTTAGAGGGAGAAAATACAGAATCAAAGCACAACGATTTCTTCTTTGTTTCACTGGCAGTTTCGAAGCATTACAGATGTATCTGTATCCAGTGCAAGGGAACTGTTTAAGGTGAGACGATCCAAACCTCTGCATGATCATCAATAATCAAAGGTGTCTGAACAGGAAGTTTCAGATCCTGCTGCATTTTTGGACTGGGGCGCGTTACAGGCTGGAATGTATATGAAATCTATTTCTCCTGTACTGTTCTGTGTGATTCTGAATTAGTCACTAAAAGATTAAGAGAAGCCACTCTGACCACATCAGAGTCAAAACCCTAAACATAAGCACAGTCTAAATCTAAACCACCCACACAGTCAGTGCTGACCATCATCTTCCTCTAACCTCAAACCTCTCAGACTCTGGGTTTGACTTTGAACCACCAGGAGGAAATTTTCTAAACTGAGATGCCTAAAAAAAAAAACAAAAAAAAAAAAACAACAACTTTTTTTTCCCCAGGTCCTTAAACATTTTCAGTCTTTTTGCATCGTTTCTGCTTTTGGGGTTTACATGCAGATTCCAACA
This sequence comes from Heterochromis multidens, assembly GCA_015108495.1. NCBI lineage: Eukaryota > Metazoa > Chordata > Actinopteri > Cichliformes > Cichlidae > Heterochromis > Heterochromis multidens. Next base: position 5,630 of record VUQS01076675.1, read on the forward strand.
GCATGACTTTTTACCCTCAGTGATCCCAAAAAGTCCACAAACTACATTTATTTTTTCTTCCTCGAGCTGATCACATCACTCCAGCAGCTCCAGTAACTAAACCTGTTCAGTCAATGAGAAGTGTTCATCTCTGATCCCTACTTCCTGTCTGCACAGTGATATTTACTAGAATACATCCTTAATATCAGAGGGTAAAGGTGCACTGGATGACAGGCTTCATGTACTACCCTCTTTGGTACAGATTTCTGTGAGACTAGATCAAAAATGAAGGCCCCAGTCAGACAGGCCTAGAGACTGGTTGGCGACTGCCTGGCAACCACCAGTCGCTAGGGAAAAATGAGCATTTCAAGATTACAGCAGACCAGGTCCTTTTATAAGACCAGAATCAGGCCTTCTACAAACATCATCTGTGATTGAGTTAAAAAGGCACAGACTAAATCCACACCAGGGAGAAATAAGGTGCAGGTGAACGCCATCAGACACTAACCCTAGAATAAAGGAAGGAAGTGAACACACAGAAAGAAAAGTTGAGGAGCTAAACTTCAAAATAAAACAGGAAGCAAACAGAAATGGAGACCAGGAATAATCTCACATAGGAAAAAAAAAAAAAAGACAGGAGACACGGAAAACCCTACAAAACTAAGAAAAACCAGGACAATTAACATCTGCAAAGCAAGCAAAGCCTTCTAGTCAGCGACATCATTTTCTTTATTATCTATAAGTAGATATTAATAGTCCTCAGTCTTAAACTCTTTAAATATTTTAGCCTGATGAGCCGTGGGAAAAACGTACCGTTGAGCTGCTATCCTCTCCTCGATGTGGAGTCAGACTCAGCTGACGCTCCCTCCGTCAGCCCACATGTGCTGCACAGCGCTGACAAAGCGCTGATTTATTAATGTCCAGTTTAACTCACAAAGGCAGTTTTGATTTGAAGAGTGAAACTCGTGCCTGCTGGAAATTTAGCCAGCCCCAAAAAAGAAAAAAAAACAAACAAACAATTGATTCTGTTTGTTTAGAGCCTTTCAAACATTTAATGAGTCCCACAAACAGCAACGCTGATAAATGAACTCTGTTGTCTTTGTATCAGCCAGCCACTAACCAAAGCCAGATCCTTCTACCTAGCTGTGCCCTTCAGATGTTTAAAAACCAGAAATGTTACCAGAATGATTTTTGGAAATCAACAGGAGAGCTCTCCCCAGCAGATGCCATGATTTCAGTGAATATTCCAGCATGAAGAAGTAGGAAATGTTTGTGTATCTGCTCGTTTTTCACAGTGTAACACTATCAGCTAAAAACGTGACCTCACACAATCAAAACCAGTGTTCTGTTAGATAAATGAGTCTCTGTTTAACCCACACGCTGCGACCCTCAACAATGTGACTGTACAGCAACGACATGGCTACAACAACTGAAACACAGCAAGCAAAAATTCTTACTGCTTCAATAACAACACCCACACCCAACAATCATTAACAAGAAAAAAAGCCATAAATCATTAACACCAACTAAGTTTCACTCAGTGGCTCCACAGCTGACAGACACAGTACCTCAGGCTCTTTTCCAATGATGCGGTGAGGACACACAAGTGTGAGTATGTTTAATGACAGCAGATGGAGGAGGAGATTCTGGGAAGCACAGAAGAAAATGTAGGTTTGCCCTCAATACAGATCTGTGCAACATCTGCAGCGACGTGCAGAGGTACCAGTCTGCTGTGTTGAGGAGCGCACTGAGACTGAGAGTGAAGGCGAAGCTGTCAATTTGTAGTCTGCTATAAACAGCTCCCTCGTCAGCTGTTATGATAGGCTGGAGCCCAGTTACCACAGGGCAGTTACCACCCTGGACAGCTCGCCAGTCTGTCACAGGGTTAACACAGAGAGACAGACATTCACTCCTATGGGTAATTTAGAATGAGCAGTAAACCTAACCCCTCTATATGCATGTCTTTGGACTGTGGGAGGAAGCCGGAGTACCTGGGGAGAACCCACACAGACACAGGGAGAACATGCAAACTCCACACAGGAAGGCCAGATGGTGGATTTGAACCCAGGACCTTGTTGCTGTGAGGCAGCAGTGCTAACCACTGCTCCACCCAAAAAAACCCACTACGCTGCATTTCTGTGTAAAAAGAGTGTTCCTAATATTATGGCTGTGGAGATTTCTGCAGCATGTACACACCACACTTCTAGAGCCACTTTCACTGATTTTAGAGCAGAATGAATGTTAATTAATGTACAGAATAAACTACAGCAAAACCAAAACTTTGGGAAACAAAGTCACTAAAGGATAAGAAAAGTTGTTAAATCTTAGAGGACAGCAGCTAAGTTTCCAACAATGTGGTAACCTGGGGTGATCCACATTTTTTAAAATAAAGAACCGTGGCGGAAGGGTTTATGTCTGATTTTATAGCAGCGACACTGCTGCTTTTCTGGGGGAAAAATGTCCAATGACACATTTGAACTCTTTCCCCTTTGGACGCCTACTAAGGGTAACCCTTGGAAAAACCCAGAAGCTATTCCAATGGTCGTCAAACCACGTCTTTATTCATATATATTGAATACTAAAACCGAAAACTGAATACCTACCAAGGAACGAACACTGAGATAGTCGAATTTTAACATACAGCTCCAGTAAAAAACACGACTCTTTCTGTCATTATGGAGCAAAGTGTTCAGTATTATGTAAACTGCTGGCCAAAGCAGCTGCAGGATCCATGTAATAACAGTTTTCTGACACAAGGTGGAGCCAATTCATCTGATTGCAACATGGAGCCACTTCTCATACTGCTGTAACACACAGGCCAACCACAAAGCACAAACTCACTACACTCTACTCACCACATGCCATTTCTCATCATCTTCTCCTTCTCTGCCGCTGCTGCAGCATCATCCAGTCTCAGCTGGGTCACCTGACCGCAGACACTCTGGAGCATGGGCAGAAGCTCAGGGCCAGAGCCGAACCCCTGGTTGACTCCTTGGCCCTTCAGGAAGCGTGACAGCATCTCTGTGAGCTGAGTGTGGCTCATCGGGCCCCCGTTCTCACTGGGACTGGCTAGAGACGGGAGAAAGATTTTATCCAGATGTTTCGATGTTTTCTCCTTTTGATCCAAGTCAGAAAGTTTTACAAGGAAAAGCTGTCCCTGAATCTACTCCTTATTGATTACACTGTGCGTGTATGTGACGTGATGATCCTTACTAGTGTCATCAGTGCTGACACTGGACAGTGGCAGGTCTGCAGAGGAGGGGGTGGAGCCCTCTGACATCACTCCATTCTGGGTCTGTGAATCTTCGTCTGCAGGCCTCGTGAAGCTATCTGGAGGCTAGTGACAGAAAAAACCCCATCTGACTTACAGTGTGTTTAAACATCTTTGGAACCCACATTTTATTTGTTTCTATCGGCTGGCACTGCATATAAAACACCGGGACACGACCACACGGTAACTAACACATAACACACCAGCACGAGCATAAATGCGGCAACGATGGCCACTTATGTAGGTACGTCGTAGCTCTACAAAGACTCCCCACAGAAGGCTGCATCAGGCCGTAGCCAGCCCGATCAAACCTTCAAACTCCAGTCGGTGGTTATAAACTTTTCTTTGTTCTGTGCACACTCACAAAAGGGGGCGTTTGAGATGTCATTTCACTCTTTTCTTCTGCACAAAATTTAACGCCACCTACTTCAGTCAGAGACATAATCAAAAGAGTGAGTGACAGCTCTCTCAAGAACAGGCTGTAACAGCACCAGTGCTGCTGCATGTGTGAAAATAAATGTGCTCTGGCGTGGACAGTTTTGAAATGGTCGAATCTACACACCAACCAACCAACCAACCTAAACGACACGGCCACAAATTTCTACTGTAGTTTTGCAATTCCTGCCATATTTTTTTCTTACAGTAGTTAAGAGCAAAGAAGAGCACAAATGAGTGTTATACCTTAAATTCTGCAGGTTGGGGCTGAATGCTGCTGGCTGCTGGAGACAGGCTGAGTCCTCTCCCCAAGCCGGAGAAAGCTCCACTGCCCATCAGGAGAGGCAGGAAACCAGCCAGAGAGCTGGTCTGATTCTGGGGAAACAGACCAACATATGCTTCAGGTCAGCGCCCCGTTTCATTCTTTACTTTGGGTTAGTTCTTATGCTTTGGACACTCAAAGAAGCCGTTACAGTTCCAGTGTATGCTCAACATTCGAGACTGAAGCCTACCGAGCTGCACTGAAACTCAAATCCATGAGACAAACTCTCAGAAAATGTGTTCACTTTATCATAAATATTACTGGTCAGCAGGAAACTCCCACATTATAAACATCAGAGCATTACTGAACACATCAAGAGCTTTTCAAACGGTACCAAGAACAGTAAAATCTATTCCTTCGACCACCTCCGAGCTGAAATACTCCCACCTTCTGCTGGAACTGCACCATTTCCATGAGGTTCTGGGCCCCTGGCGACAGGCTCGTTCCCATCTCCTCCACCAGACACTGCACCCGCTGCATGTCTATGCCGGGGTTTTGGGCCGGGCACGACTGCAGCGACTGAAGACCCACGATGACTTTAGCCACCATAACACTGCTTCTACCTGCCAGGGAGAGTAACTGGGAGACAGAACCATAAGGAGAGAGAACCAGCTCGTTAGAATTTCATACAATTATGACTGGATGACAAACAGTCTAGATTAAAACATTTAGTTTCACCTTCACTTCACAGGCAGAGGATGGCTGCTCAAGGATCAGCTGTTTCTTATAGAAAGGCCCTCTGTCAGCGCTGCGATCCACAAACAAGAGAGAAAGCACCACTGTTTAAACATCACACAATCATCAAAGTCTTCATCAGAACCTTTTCAGAAGGTCTTTTGCTCATTGCCTCCTCTGGCCTGTCGGTGTTCCAGCCCGTGTACCTGTCTAGCTGGATGCTGTCATCCCTCGATCCCCGTACTGTCCCACAGTACTCTCCGGTTTGGCCGTACACCTCCATGGTTCGAGCCTCACTTATAATGAGCAGGCGGCTGATGGTGGCGGGCAAGCTGGGGTTGCAGTGGAACTTCAGGACACAAGGAGACCCTTCCTCCATCTGCTCTAGCAGCACTGGATCACCACTGTTTGGGGGGATAAGTGGAAAATGTGTCATTCACTTAAAAAAAAAGGAAAATCCACTACTCGTCTTTGCCTTTTGTGAGTGGAAAAGATAAAAAGCCTGTTCGTAATAGTTAACTGCTTCTCACCAATGAGTTTCTTCTCTGTCCAACTCACTGACTTCATCTTCTTCTCTGACCGTGTAATTGACGTGAACAGGACGCATGACGTCAGCCAGGTGACGCCCCTGAGTGTGACACACCCAGGCAGCTTCACTTTTCACAGCGATGTCCGCCATGATGCTGCCACTCGCTGTAAGCTTTGAGGCAAGGAGCTAGGATACAAAGTCGGAAACAATTAAGAGAACAGGTCAGGGCACGAGTAGGAGTTTTGAGACGAGGCTGAATAACGAAATAAAAGAAAAGGTAGGAGATGAGATATGACACAGCAGGTTGGTGTGTTATCTGATATCGCAGTAGTTCTTCTGGTAACAGTAATGAGGCCGACTGTGGGAACAGTTAGGAGGGTCTGACCAGAGGAATGCAGGCAGCGGTTTGGTTCATGAGGTCTGAGTAACTCTATATTGCACTAATGCATCAGAGAAAGCAGAGGGCTAGCAGTAGCCTGTGATTTACAAGAGGATTTCTAATGGAAAAAACACTAAATCATCATCTTTCCCAGGAATCCAAACTACTGAAGGGTTATAGCAGTGAAACAAGCTGTTTTTTCTACGACCACATCGAGACAAGCTTAATGTGCAACAAAGAGTATGTTTGTGTAGAGATCATTTCTTATAAACATAAATTAAAACTTCCATCTCCTCCTATCCCAGCATCCTCCTCTGTCACACCAACCCTCTGCATGTCCTCCTTCACTACATCCATCAGTCTTCTCTGAGGTCTTCCTCTGTTCCTCCTGCCTGCAGCTCCATCTTCATCCTCCTCTCTCCCTCCTCTGCACATGTCCAAACCATCTCAGCCTCTCTGACTCTGAGCTGTCTCTCTGATTCATTTCTAATCCTGTCCATGCTGCTCACTCCCAGTGAAGATCTGCCTCCTGTCTTTGTGTCAGTGCCACCGTCTCCAAACCATCTGTCACAGCAGGTCTCAGTACCACCTTTAAACCTGCTGTCACAGATCACCCCTGACACGCGTCTCCACATCTGTAGAGCTCTTTCCCAGCATGCTCACTGATCATCACCTCTCTTCTTAACCGAGCTTCAACATCCCTTCCCTGTATCTCCAGGGTGTGGCTTATCAGCTTAATCCCTCTGGAAACATAAATAAAGGGATAAAAATGCTGTGCAGTACCACACAAAGCCGGACAGGTGAAGCAGCACCTGGCGGCTGTCTGATGAGGTCACGTGTCGCTGTGTTTACCTGAAAAGCGCCTGGGCTGAACCCGCTCACAGGAAACCTTCACACATGTCCGAAAACAATCAAGAACAAACCGACGAGCTGCAGCTACAGCTGACACGCTACGTGGGGTCGCGGGGGTTTGGCGTGGTGTGACGTCATCACCCGGCGACGAACGGCACGTCCATCCAGGTAAAATAAGGCGCGTTAATTTCTTTATTTCAGCTAAAAGCTCATCGGGATCCATGAGAGATGAGATGAGTGTGCGGTGTAACGCCATCCAGAGTAACTGTGACGTCTTGTCGACGTGAACATGACGAATGTGTGACTGTCCGTGGAGCAGGGCATGGACTTCACTGAGTGCTACGGAGACACGGTGTCCTGCGTGGCCGCGGCGGCTCGCTCCGGCTGCAGGAGGCGGCTGAGGAGGCTGATAAAGGACGGTGGCCGGGTGGACTGTCGGGACAACCGCGGCTGGACTGCGCTGCACGAGGCGGCGGCAGCTGGCAGCAGCGCATGCGTGCAGGAAATCCTGTCTGCTGTTAGAGGTAACGTAGAGGTAGAAAGGCTGCTGCACACCTTTGGAGCACAGATATGCACTTCTTCTTCTTTCAGCTGCTCCCTTTAGGGGTCTCCGCAGCGGATCATCTGCCTCCATCTCCTCCTATCCCAGCATCCTCCTCTGTCACACCAGCCCTCTGCATGTCCTCCTTCACCACATCCATCAGTCTTCTCTGAGGTCTTCCTCTGTTCCTCCTGCCTGG
>VUQS01076676.1:25907-48316 GCA_015108495.1 Heterochromis multidens
AAAGCGGATCTGTTAAAACGCTGATGCTCTGAGGGTCAGAAAGAAACTTGACAAGAGGTCTCCACTGTGACTCTGTCTGGCTGCGAGTGAGCGCTTAGTCCTGTAGCCGGCTGTTTTATGATCTCGGATACTTTCTTTTTATAGGATTCTAATGAGTTTGCTTCCTCCGCCCCTATTCACAACTGACAAAGAATGAAACTGATCTGTGCGCTGCGCTGCTGCTCTCGCATTGTCGTCTGGACACCGGCACCAGGAGCTCCGTTGGGAAAAAGCTATAAAATTATACACTGTGTATTTTAACTGAGCACTTGACCCTTTTTACTGCGATCACGCATAGGAAATTGGGGGAAAAGTCAGTTTAGTAAGTCTAAAAAGGCGTTTGTAAGTGAGGTGGAACATTTTCCATTAAGAAGAGAATTCATTTATCTGTCTGGGGAAATTGCTACCTGTGCTTACAATTTTAAACCTACTTATGCACGGCATGGAAACCATACCCTGCCAAATGTGAAAGAAAAAAAAAACAGTTTAGGGTTAACCAACATTCCGGAATGACATAGAATTATAAAAAAAAAAAAAATCTGATAACCATTGTTTTCTCCCTGGGAAAGACATCCCTCATGATGCAAAGGATGACGAAGGTGATAAGGTTACTGATGCAAGAATTAGAATAGAGGCTCCTTTGTTGTTCTTCGAGTCTTGCATGGGGATAAATTATATTCATGTTGGTTAGATAATGTATTTCTAAGTACAATGACTTCTTTCAGTTTTAGGCAGGTAGAGCACATGTGAATAATGCACTCAGAGAATGAATCACTGTAGTAAATTCAGTGATGCATTGTCCTTTGCTACTATTGTATGTACTGTACATGTATATAATAATGTGAGGTGCTTGCTCATGATCATTACACTTGATCATAGTGCATTAAACATGACAACTTTCCTTATACGAACTACAGTGCATGTAAATCAAACACAAAAGTCATCTTATCAATATAAAAAATAGCTGCCAGCAATCAAAATCATTTTCCCACAATAGCTCACCTAATACTACTTTAATCTTCACACAAGCTGGAAGCATCTATTCAAGGCTGGAAGCCTGGCTGGGCTGGGATGAAACCAGAATACTAGTAAAGGCTTCTGACCTCAAAAGCGATCCATCACAGCCTCCAATTCAAAGTGTCAAGTTCTTTTGTTAGAGACAATGGGCGACCAACTGAACTGGGGAGTGGGAGGAAGTATTGGACTTGTCTGATGTAACTGTAGATGCAGAGGTGATACTATTTTAGCCTCTGTTGTCACCTGAGTGTGCATTGATTTACCAGACAGCTGCTTTTACCAGAAACACATCTGAAAAGACCTCATCCATTTTCAGAGGAGACGCTACCAGTGGGAAACAAAGTTTGGATAATTAATCGAAGAGTAAGTCTGCAAAACATAAACTTCCTCTGAGTAAGTACCTCTGTCATTGTGAAGTTTTCTTTTTTTTTCCTCTGTGGGATAAATGGAAGATTATGTTCAAATAACCATTGCAAAACAAAACAAAACAAAAAAAATACACACAGCAAAAACGCTGATTTATCCCACAAACATTGGGTGGTGCCCAGCTGGACTTTGCCTGCCTTCATTACTCCTCATGAAACAGCTGAAAAAGTCCCTAAAGAGAAGGCAAAATGGGCTGACAGTGAATCAGAGGACCAGAGCAAAGAGGGATGGGTTTGGATTGTCTATGGCATTTCAGACACATTCATCAGTTTAATACATGCAAAGAGGAAAGAGAGGACACTTCAAATGACAGACTGCTGAAGCTTCGGAGGGGAGGAAAACTACATGTTTGATGCACTAGTGCTGATAAGTGTGGAAACGTCTGGAGAAACCACAGCAGATTAAATGTGATGGCATCCTGATGGAGAGAGGGTGATGTGAAGATTCTGAGCAAGAAAGCGTCTGGTCCATGACAGTGGGAGTATATTGCATGTTAGTGGATGTCACTGATATGTGTTAAAAAAAAAAAAAAAAGTGATATTTCAAAAAACAAATATGTGAGTTGGGATTCACGAAGGAAAAAAAGAGCAGGCTAAAGGACCTGGGCCAAAATCTGTGATTGTTGTCTTGGCTTTTTCAGTTGGAAAGAGTTTCCCGTGGGATTATCTTACGTTCTAACACGCTATCATCACCCGAGCCTCCACACGGTAACCACATTTGGACTATTATATTGCTGTGTTAATACTTAAACCATTGCTGATTCTCAAATGTTTAAGAATTCAAGCAGTCTGTAAAATCACAGCTTAGAAAATATCACCTGACAGTGACAACAGAGAAAGCAAACTTTAAGGGAAGATTAAAGTTGTATAGTGGAAATTAGAATCCATTCACACTAGACTGGATGAGGTTTTCCATCACTTACAAATGAATTAGCATTGGAACAAGAAGTAAAAATAAAAAAAAATCTCCTGTAAAATTATAGCCATGTTTACACTGGCCAAGGCAGTCAGAATATGCAGGTGCCACAGTTTTAATACAATCCATGGCAACTAGACAGTGTAATAGCTGTGGCCAGTTAAGTAAACACACAATTTAGGTCTTAGATACTTCAGACTAGCCTGATTAAGACTTAAGATTACAATTTATTGTTGCTGGACGCACTGTTCACCAGCTTTTGTGGTCAAAAAATTAATTGTCATTTTTAAAACGAAATCTTATTTTTATTATTATTTTGCTTAATACAAGATTTCAGCTGCTCAATATTCATGGCCTCCTTTGCCATATTTTAAGTTTTGTAATGTACCAAATGCACTGCAGGAAGCCCGTTTTACTCTTTTACAGCTAAGCCATTCTGTTCAAATCCGTGCAGAATGTGGTTTGAAATTGTCTTGGTGAAATAAGAAAGGCCACAACATGTAGGTTTTCTTACTTCCTGAAGTAAACAGGGCTAAACTGTTTTTAATTATCCACTCCCAAACTTAATGTCTCTTGCGTAGCCATTTTCTGATCATTCTTGCTGTTGTTGCTACATCACTTTACCCCTGACACAACTGTTTAGATGAGGTAAGTTGATGTTCCACATCTGTTACATCAATTCAGTTTTTTCCTATTGCAAACTTGACCGTCTATATTAAAGTCAATCTAGCCACCAAGTAAAAACTTAAAATGGAGGCAATCAGTGTTTATTTAATTATTTGCCATGTTCTCTGTCCTGTTTCTCTTGATATCTACTGGAATTGCATTATATGCAATAAAGAGTGCATTAAATTGAAATGACACAGGTTAGCAATCAAATAACTTGACATGACTACATTCGAGCAGTATGATAATCTGTAGCTATAACATTTTACGTTTTGTGTGAAGTACAATTTAGATTAACATTTTTGGATTATGATCAAAGCCGTTGTGGGTCTAAACTTTTCTGTAATTGAAGACAGTGTAAACCAGTTTCACTGTGCCTCACTGAGTCTGCTTTTTGTTAATAGATCACACAATTCAGGAAGGGTTTCACCTTCCCGGCTTACCACCCACAACCATGCTTCATTACAACACATCAGTCAGTGTACTGTAAGTCTGCCTTTGATTCGGGGTCATTCAGAAATTTGGGTGTTTATGTTCTGTCCAGAATATGGGGATCCCCGTGGTGGAGACCCAGTAACATATCTGTCCTGCTTTGTCAGTGAGGTGGAGCTCGGTGACTGACTTTGATGTGGTTCATACAGAACATGCATATGGACTACACCCCACAATAGATGAAAAATTCATCCAAGAGACTGTCTCTCCATTTTTTCACTAGTCTACATCCAGCAGATGTGAGCTGGCCTGATGACGTGGGTCATACAGCAGATGGTTCACCATTAGAACAGCCAGCCAAAAGGAAGCAAGTCTGGGTCCAGGAAATTAAGTGTTTGGACGTCACAAGAAAAGAAAAAGAAAAAAAAAAACGAACACGTTTGCTTTGATTTCAATGCAGGTGACTGCTCTTATTTTTATCTCCAGCTTTCTTCAGGATCACATTGATGGATTATCTCGACATCTCTTCTCATTAAGAGCTGTTTCAAAACAGGATTTTGGTTCACATAATCTATTGTTTAACTTATGTTGTTACAACAAATTCCTAGTTTACATCGATCACTTGCAGAAATGATCTGGACAGTTTTTTTCACTACTGTTTCAACTCTTTCCAAGTAAAAAAAAAAACATTCTGCTTTTAATAAAAGATGAGCCCCGTGACTGATGCTGGAATTATCCAGAAATTAAGACTTTGGGATCAAAGAATTTTCAAACATAAGTGCATTCAGTGACAAACAGAGATGTTTTGCAGAGATACTTCTCGCAGTTTGTCAGCTCTTCCTATGCTCTATTTTTTCCATTACTACAGTGAACTCATAAAGACTGATCAGTCCCTATTGCAGTGATTCTTAAACTTTCTCTGTCATGCACTACTTCAAAAATGTTCATGCTTCACTCTCTACAATTTTCATCGATCCTTACCAATAAAGATTGAAAATTTATTTTAGTGAAACAGAAGTCAACAAAATTCCATATTTATTTTCCACGCCAAACCTGCAGTCACTCTATGAGCCAAGAGTGGGGCCTGCCCAATGTTTTGAGAGCCACTACCATTTTGTAAACCTGCTAATAGGTTTTCTTTTACCTGTCTTTAGAATTAATTTAATGTTAAAAGGTTAAAATGTTGGTATACAACTAAGGTCCAGTTTGCAAGGGCAGCAGTTTAAGCAGAGACACCAAGACCTCCCCCAAGGCATTCCCAAGCAGCTGAGGATGTAATCTCTCTAGCATGTCCTGTGTCTGCCCTGGGGTCTCTTACCAATAAGTCATGCTTGAGACACCTCACCTAGGAGGTACCTTGGAGACATTGTAGTCAGTGGCCTGAACCACCTCAACTGGCTTCTTTCCAATGAGGAAGAGTAGCAACTCTACTCTGTGTCCCTCCCGAATGACCGAGCTTCTCACCCTGTGGTCTTGATTATTACGTCTGCGAGTCCGCTGAGGACAGAGTGACGTAAATTTCATCATCAGACAATGAGCGCGAGAGTCTGTGCAGATGTCTGCAGTTTGTAGATGTCTGCATTGTAATGCTTAATTTATGGTACTGCAATTGTGTCTGTTTGCATATATATTTGCTTACAGAGAGCCTACAGACAGGGGTTTTCAATCAACGCAAACATGTTCCCAACAGTCCAACTGGATGTTGCTTGACGTGGATGACACTGTGTGTTGGTAGAATGCTAATTGGTTGACAAGTGGGAGGGACGAAATGGGGAAGGGAGTGACAGCTGAGTTAACCTGGAATGGGAAAAGTGCGAAAAAATATAAACGATCAAAAAACACAGCATGAAGAGTACAGACAGTGGCTGCAGTGGACACTTTTCATCATTTTCAACACTCAGTTTCACTTCAGCTCTTTGTATGTCATAACTTCACTATTCTTCGCAGCTGGCTGACGGACCAACAAGAGCACAAGCTAAAGACAGACTGGCCTACAGACCAGTTGTACCAAGTATTTTTAACACTGCACCCATTTGGCAACAGGCGCTCTCAGCAGATAGATGGGCAGTCTGTAGCTGCCCACAGACTGCCAACAGACTGCCAGCACACTACCAGCACTGTACCATACCCCCAAACATAAGGTCTTTGAGGACGAGTCCATGTGGTAACAAAAAACTGGCAGGCATGCGGATGTCCGCATAACCCTTGCGCTCACCATCTGATGGCGAAATTTACTTCACTTGGACCCAAGCGGATATGAGAGGGCTCTAACAGACTCATGTACGCGGCAAGTATAATCAAGGCCTAAGGCTGAGCCCAGACACCCTTCAGAAGAAACTCATTTCCTCTGCTTGTATCCACAATCTCATTCTTGTGGTCACTACCCAGAACTTTTGCTCATAGATGGGGGTAGGAATGTAGATTGACCGATAAACCGACAGCTTTATTTTCGCGCTCAGCTCTTTCTTGACCACAACAGACAAGCACAGCATCCACATCACTGCTGATGTCGCACCAATTAGTCTATCAATCTTCAGATCCCTCGTTCCCTGACTTGTGAACAAGACCACAAGATACTTGAACTCCTCCACTTGAAGTGGGCTCATTTCCAACCCAAAGTGGGCATTCTACCCTTTTCTAGCTGAGAAATGTATTATCATAAAACAACACACATCTCCAAAAGAATAGCAATATGTGATCATTCCTCTTCGTCATATTGAACAGGATGAAGAAGGAGCAGGATTTCCATAAACTTATTTAAAAATACATAAGGATAAGTAAGAATGTAATTTGGTGACAAAAGCTAAACCCTCAAAAGCACAAGTACTTTTGGGTCCTGGTCCTGGTCTTTTTTACAACTGCAGACTCATTTTATGATATTTTTGTTTGGTTTTGTTGGATTTAAAGGATTTGTAAAGATGAGGAGGAACACATGCTGTAGTCAAAATGATGAGTGTTATTGTATTTAGTGACTTTCATGAGTCAGTAACAGTAGGAGAAAACAAGGTCATGCAGAATCATTTAGATGTTTCAAAAGGTGAACTGAAAATTTTCATTTTATGTAAAATTAAAAATAGGATGATAGGTATACTGAGTTTGGGTTTATTAAAAGCAGTGAGGATAGCCTACAGTCACAGTGCTGATATATTTTCAGGTGCAGGCATGTAAATTCAATAACTTTTAAGGACTAAAGCAGCTGGAAAAAACAGTAGTTGCCAATCCAACAGTTTACAAAAAGCACAGAAGGAATCTTATTAGGTGGCTCAGCAACCTGTAAAAAAGCAAGAAGCCAGTTTTAACAGAACACTCTGTGGTTACGATGTGCTACATGTAAAAGTTACACAGGGAACTTTTCTACCCTCTCAAGGGTTTTTGGCCTGAAAAAGGTTAAGAGCTCCTGTTCCCAACATCATTTTCTTTCAGAGTGGTAATAACACAAAGGAAATTTCATGATAAAACATTCAAAACATACCAATTCTGGTATCTGAAGTACAGCCACCAATAACTGTATGTATTGCATAATTTCTGGGTATTTTAGCAGACAAAAAAACATCTTCCACTATACATATGCTGTACTTTTTAAGCCACTACATATGGTTTATGTAGTGGCTTAACCTTGCCGTTTTACTTTTTTATGAATTATATTGGTGGGCATCATGGATGATCCACTGTTCAGTTGTCCTCTTATATTACATTTGAAAATGTATAACACATAAAATTACATATAAAATTACTTTCAGTATAATTTGCCTTTCATTTCCTATAAAATACCTGAAGTTATGCACTACTTAAAATTACTTACATATAATTTTAGTTTTATTTGTTGTAAAATACCAGGAAGTCAGGCACTACTGAAAATTACTTCCTCAATACTTAAAATTACTTACAGTATAATTATTTATTTTTTTCCTTTAAAAACTTGAATTATTACCCCCTTATTCTATTGAATATAGTATGAAGTATTTGTAGGTAAATATAATTTCTCAAGACCGACATCAGAAATCAGCATTAGTATAGAATAGATTAGTTAGGTTAAGATAAAATTTAGATGATTTGATTATGTGATTAGTTTTTGATTGAGCTTTTTATTTCCCCCTGCTAAAGTGTTAAATAAAATATCCTGTATTCAAAAGTCTAAATTGAAAAACAATACAATTTCAGGTAAAATTACATCCTTAGTCACAAGCCGTATTACAAAAGTGCTAAAAAAAAATTCAACAGCCTCTGTTTATTCTAGTATTTGGATATGGAGTGGACATTGGGTGGTGGTCTGTTCACAACCATTTAACATCCAAGTTATTGATCAATCAAATGTTGTATTAAAAAAGCAAAGACACATGTCTTTGATGTCTTTATTGCAATAATATGATTGATATTTCTTACTTTTTCTGGCAGGACCTCTATTACATATGGAAGCAACATAAACATCTTCCCATCAGTTTTTGCTGTTTTACCGTGACAGTTTTGAACCTGGAGATAACATCACTGTGAATGTTTGCTGGGTTGTGAGCACTTCAGAAAATGCATTGGGAAGCTAGATCATTAAATGCCCAAAAAACTACTTTATAGACCTAATATACACAAACAATACATTAACCATTATCTATAAATGTTTCCCTTACAAACATAACCTCAGTGACACCAAAACTACTCAAACTGTTTAATTACATCAGTGGTACAGAGAAAAGGTAATTATTTTGTCATTAGGGCAGTACAAATTCTGATCTGTGCCATATGTGCATGTCATTAGCCAATGAATGAAAGCAATTTTCAAGACTTGACCCAACATACAGAAGCACAAGACGGCTCTAGATGTTCATTCTTGTGACTATTGTGAAACTAAAGCCACAGAATAACTTCCTCTGACATAAAATGATTAATTGTTCAGACCTGAGGCTCTCATCTGGATCATTAGTAATATCACTTTAATCAAAAATCCAACACTGCTTTCATAACTTCCTTCAACTACACATTCCAGGAAGATGAACTGGAGGCTGCAGTAAGCAGCAGGCACAGCTCTGTTTAAAAGAGGACATGTTGCTTGGCAGATAATTGTTCCTATGCTCTCATTTCTCAGGAAGATGGATTAGGCCATTTCCAAAGAGTCAAGCCTTCAGTCGGGCACATGAATGCACCCTGTTTCTGCTTTTAACTGACTGAGATTATTTAATCGATAACACTGACCCTTCACTTGCAGAATGCTGACCACATGAAAGCATGCAGGGTTCCAGTAGTCAAGGACCCAAAAGGCCATTCCTGCCTCTAAATCAAATGATGCCTTCTTTGCCTCAGGATGTGTGACGTGGCGACACACAGAGGCGCACTGTCACTGCTATTTGAAGTCATCTTTAAAGATGCAACTGCCTGCCCTCCTGAAGTTTCGGTATAGACAACTGATATGATAGAAAAGGCAGCTTTGGTATTCCTTGAGCATATCTCATGTGCAGATGAGATTAACACCAAAAGACATTAGAGTACAGGTACTACAACAAAACAACAGCATGCGTACATACTAGGCTTTTGTTCTGCTGGCTTTAATGCCACAGTTACATTACAGTTATTACATGGAATGAGAGAGAATTTAAATATAGTTGTCGATGTTGAGGTTGACACATTTGAAAAGAAAATTTCAGCCTGTGGTTCACACGAGCATGAACCATGAATAACAGACTTCAGGTACACATTCAGCAGAGCAGTGTGTACTGGGGTCAGAGTCTGGCAGCTTGTGGCCAACTCTCAGAATGAGATTTATGATGTGCTTGACCAATATAAGCTATAAATACCATGTTCTCATGATAAACTGTGATTTTCCAAATATTTCATTGAATCAATATGGTAAACCAGAAAATTAGATAATACCATCTGTGGGATTTTAATAGCATACTTAGACCTCAGCAGTCCACGGACAGCAAAGATAAATGAAAGTTTAATTATTGCTGCTGAGGTCCCCATGAGGAGTGTTGATTAGTTCTGACAGTAATAGTGTTTTAATTGAAGCCAGCCTCAGCCACATGCATGTGAGCTCGGTGGTATACATGCTATGTCTGGCTCACGCGTGCTATCAGCAGTTTACCCTAAAGTGCTGCTTTAAATATGTCTGCAGTAATTATAGCTCCATTTACAATTTGTGGTCTGTAACTCACAGACCTGTCTGTGTATGTCCAGTAACAGTGTTTTCAGGTTTTCTAGGTAGCTGTTTCAGCAAGTTTATTACAATATGCTACACAGTGTGTGTAGTAGGTCAGCAAGATGTACACAAAGAAATGTGATTTTGAACAGATAAGCCAGTAAATCTTTGAGATTTAAAAACTAATAGACCTTTGTTTTCTCTGCCATTTAAGTATGTATAAATTTCAGCAGACTTAAAGCTAATACTGTTGAGAAGTTGTGTCATTGATTGCCACATACTTTAGAAATAAAACAAGAAAACAGGTTTTAAAACTTGGCTGGGAACATTTTAGCTTCAGCTCCAAGTGTTAAAACACCAGGATTCAAAAAAGCCCCGAGTCAAACAAATCTTTTAATGAATGCTTGGATGTCTCTTTAATGATAAATGAGAAGGAAACAACAAAATCTACAGGTTTTCAAATATGATTACAGCAGTCCTGTTAATTTTACCCAGTCAGACTCTGTCTCTGTGCTTTTCTTTTCTCGTGGTCTTCTTTGTCCTCAGTTTTCCTGCCTGTAAACTAGAAATTGATCTTAGTACACCATCTTCAATGACGTCTCAATTCCAAAAATGCATCTGGAGCAAAGATGAGAGAGGAGGCTCACTGGAAAAGCTATGGTATGACGTGTGTATTGCTTGCACATAGTTGTGCTTTGAGTTTTGGCTTTTTTGTTGTTGTTAATGTCTGTAATCTCTGTAATTCTGATGTCTTTTTTGTTGTGGTAGTATTTATCTAACAGTTGCCACAAGACACAAATGAAATTTCCAAAAGGACAATAAACGTTACTACTTATCGTGAGTGCGAATGCAAAGGTTGGTGTATCCATTGTGGAGGTGGTTTTACCTGTGACATACAAAATATGTGTGACACAGCTGGAGTATATGAATCATGACAGGAGCAGGACTCCACAAGTACAGAAGTTTAACACAAGTACAGATATTTGTGTTAAAAATACTCTGGTAAAAGCTGAAGTACCGATTTAACTTCTTTACGCAATTAAAAGTGAAAAAGTAGGGTCTTTGAAATGTAGGTCTATGGAGGACGTTTCTACCAGCTATTTTGTTGCCAAGCTAACTGAACCTCATGTCATATTAATATCAGAATAAAATAATTTTAATACAAAGGAATACAAACTTTATTTTGACTTAAATTCTAAATCTAATTAATGTACTCAGCTTGAGCAACACAAGCAAAGAAAAACAAAGGAATTAAAAAATTGCTCCCGCCACACCTAAATAGAAAAATGATTACAGTCAGGGGTTAAAGTGGGATTCGGCAGGTGGGGGAACCCTGATATCGGTTGTAGTGGTGCAGCGTGAGGAAAAGAATTACTTAGAAATAAGTCACAATAATTTCTGTTGTGAGCTCCAGTAGATTTTGTGTACAGGCTGTGATCAGCTGAGCTGTGCTGCTTCTCTTTGAGGCTTCAGCCAACTGAATTCAACTACATATAAGCAGACGTTACATGAACTGTATGGCTGATTTCCAACCACTAGGCAGTATAAAGACAGTATAAAGGTTTAATTCAGTGAGTGAATCTAATGAACATCATCACTTTAAATTTAATTTGATCTCTGCTATACCTGATGTAACCTAACAGTGACCGTGAACACCACAGCCACTCAGCAACCAGTCCAACATAGTGTATTACTGTAAACTTCACCACAGTAATGCAAACTAACCAGTTTAGCCTGCATTAAACTGCCTAGTATTTTCATGCAACCTTTGAATAACAAAAAGTTAGTATAGTTCAATTTGGTTTGCAGGATGTTTCACAAAATGAGAAAACATAACTTCAGCCATCATGCATAGATCCAATATCTGCTCAAAAACACTAAAATGAATGACACTACATATAAGCTTTAAATTTCCAGTGTATTAAATGTCACCAAGCAAATAATAAAAAATAATCTCTTTTCTTCATCTTACACTTTTCTCCAGCTCTAAGTGAAGTTAGCTCTCATTCTTTTCTCTCCCTGGGAAATACAGCAGCTGTACTTTTAGCTAGCAGACACATTGTGCAACAAACTGCACAGAAACAGTTTGTATGTTTGTTTGATATTTTTTGAGCTGTTATAAATGTTGCATTTGAAATTACCTCCCAGTTTAAAAATGTTACTTTCTTTATGTTCACTTCTCTTCAGTAGCACTAGCTAAATGCTGATGTACTTATGAACGTGTGCAGCAAATACTCAGGGGTTAAACTGGGCTGGAACGTTCTGGCCCACTTTAATCCCTGAGTATAGTACAATAAATGGTGCATTGATAATGTGTTTTTTGTCCCTTTCATCCCTTCATGTGTGATAAGCACCAGTGATGGATACACCAAAGTCTGAAGTCGCACAGTGCTGGAAAAAAAAATCCCTCAAATGTGTTAAACCTAAAGTAATGAGGTTGTTTTGAAAATGTAAGGAGTAATAAGTATAAACAAATAAGTACAGATACCTAAAAATTCTACTTAAGTACAGTAACAAAGTATTTGTACTTTGTTACTTCCCACTTCTGGAGATATTTCATTCTATTAAATGTCTGTTGACTCAGCTCTTCTCTCCTAGTGCCTCTTCTTCGCCTCCTTTGCTTGCATTTCCGTTTTGATGGACTAAGGGGAGAAAAAGAATTGAGGATGTATACATTGAGGAATGAGAAGAAGGGGCCTGTTTTCAGCAAGGTGCTTACTTCCCTAGAACCATGCCACTCAACAGTTCACTACCAGATGCTTTAATATTTTACCACAGGCCATTATCATAGGCTGTGTGGACTCCCAGACACGTCTCCTCACCTGTTGCTCATTTTTCAATCATATTTATACCATCCATCTCCATCAGCTCACTGCCAGAGTGTCAAGGCTGCTGAGTAGCCTGTGGATTTTCTGCAGTTTCTTTTTAGACCATCTGCCTTCTAACTTTTAGAAGATGAACCATTTTTCCTGTTTTATAAGAATAGGCAACTTTACTTTGAGCCATTACTATTGGCCATAAACACTACTATAACCATTGTTGTTCTCTTATTTGCCAAAAACCAAACAGCCAAACAAGAGAAAACAAGGAGGTCAGGTACAGCAGAGACCTGTTCACACTGGGGGGGATTGATAGGCCAAAAACATGAACAGAACACCAAATGCTGCCCCCCATAACATTAGTGAATACAAGTTTGAGTTTTCTTATTTCTTTCTTTCTTTCTTTTTTTTATTGTCTGTATTCAACATTTAGGTCTTAGATGTTACATTCTGCATGATCTCTATTAGATAAAATTGTTGAAATGTTATGTTTTGGTCAAATAAGAGTTTGTTAGATAATTAGTTTTGATAAGCAGATTTGAGGCTGAAATGAGGTTCTTTTGAACGCTGAATGAGGTTACCGGTTACATCTTCAGAGAAATGTACCCAACACTGCCACGTATTCAGTGTGTGTTATTTGGGGCTCTCGAAACTCCCCTGCCCATCCTAAAAGGTACTTCTTTGTTGTTTGAGCAAGCAGCTGAGGTGACATCACTTTTCTGTGATCGTTTGCTATTAGTGTTACAGAGTAGTACTAGATTGAATGACTGCCACACAATGCTCCATTGTCCCCTGACCTGTGATGTTGGTGCAAAGAAAGGATATGGAAGTGGATTTCTTTGTACAATCCAAGCATAGACTTCTATCACTGTAATTCCCTCTCAGATCTTTATACCCCTTATTTGTGACCACTCAGTCATCCCTGTCATCCATACAACGCTTGTTTTTATTAGTGTGCTATTTGATCCACTTACCAACTCTCAATGTAGAATTTAGTGCCCAGCCAGGTCATCTTTGTTTATTTACTCTTAGGTTGATTTAACAGCTTTATAAGCTGAAACATGTTGCACTTTTTAGTTAGGTACAAGTGATACAATTTCCTAGACCATTTTCAAATTTATGATTGTTGTAGATTCTTTGTATGTTTGCTGCTTTATTTAGTATCTTATTAACATTAACTTTTGCACACTGATACACTCTGTGAATAGAAAATTAAAAATCAGTTGAGTTGTGTAATCACTCAGAGTGTTAGTTCTTTACTAGAAGAGCAGTAATAACTTATAATAATGCCTGTGACTTACAGTGCAATTTCCTTTACCATGTAATTCTTTTGAATTTAAGGTGTAATATTTAGTACCTGAAATACTTACCATTTCCCAAAGACACTTTTGATACAGTAGAAAAGAGAGAGTAAAAAATATATACTGTATTTTTTTATTCATTGGTTACCCATGGTGTATTCTAAGCATTTTATTAATTAATGATTAACTTTGGAGTTTTTAAAAGAAATGAGATACCAGTTATACTTTTATATCTTTGTGTAAGTATCTTCAGGGTATTTTAGAGAAAAGGACAAACAATTTCTGCAATTTTTACATTGCAATTAGAAAGTATTATAAGGTTTGTTATATTATAGAGTGTCATATCCACCTCTTTTTACATTGTAATTGAACATTACTCTCAGCGGTGTAGCATCCTAACCTCCCCTTTTTACATTTGAATTGTACTCCTCTATTATACAGTATTAAAAGTGCTGTTCTTTCTTACTTTGTAGCTAACATTACAATGCATAGCCCTATGAGTCTTACAATGCTGAAACCTAGTCCTTTAATTTAAAAAAGCATCAGCTTTAAATAGATATAATTAACCTGAACAGATAAAGAATTGCTTCTCTTTAATCTTACATTTGTAATTATATACTGAAAATATTGGACAATGTTTAACAATTAAATTTTGAATAACTAAATAACTAAATGCTGCGAGAAAATTTAACAAGGGAACAATGTATTTTAAAAGATCAGGACTATAACTAAGCAACTTAATTGGCCATTTAATCAGCATTTTTCATGTATTTATTTATTTTGTCCTTTAGGCCAAGGCTATCTGTAAACACAATGATGGAAGACTTTGGAAGATTATAAGTAACTTGCAAAACAATGTTTAATTTAATATTATTTAATTCGTTTTTTGGGATTAGTTGGAACTGATGAGTTTAAAAACTAAGCTTCATCTTTGAACAGGAAGTCGCTACTTCCTTCCTTACTTACATAGTTACACTACATATTTAGTAATTTATAATTACTTAAAAAAAATCATACAAAAAAATCACATACATACAAAAAAATCACTAATAATATTATCACTAAAAGTTAATGTGTAATTACAATGAAATAAGAGGATGTTAGCATACTTTCTAAATACTTTTTGCGTGCATGCTATTAGTAGTGTATAATTAATATGGAGGAAGGGGAGATTAGGATAAGCATTAAGTATTGCTAAGATCTGAAAATTACACTGTATTCATACCAATTAAGAAGAATTTAATAGATAACTAGTATGTAAGTGTTGAAATACATAGTGTTAAAAGTGTGTGTGTGTGTGTGTGTGTGTGTGTGTGTGTGTGTGTGTGTGTGTGTGTGTGTGTGCTTTGTTGATGAAAATAAAATTACTGCTGCTGTTTTTTGTTAACTTAGGGTCTTGCAGAATAATTTAGTACACAGAAATAATCATAATTATTTTTGAACGTGATCATTTGCACTTTGGTTTACTTTTGGTTTTAGTTTTCAGAAGTTCATTTTGGACGTCCACATGCAAAAGAAGCTGCCAAATACAAATGTAGTGTGATCAGTAGCCACAGCACATCTTATATAATAGAGTAGTTGGGCACTGAGTGTCTTGAGGGTGATACTGAACCCCTATAAGCCAAGCCAAATGAGGTTCACCTTTTGAAAATGGTTAGCTGTAATGTAAAATTCATTTTGGTTTATCTGCATAAACAATATTAATTTATCGAGTGCAAGATCCTTCGTGTTGTGCCATGGTCCTTTTATTGATTGTTGACAATGTAAATAGGAAGGAATTCATTCCAGAGGATCCTTGAAGTGTGAGAATAGTCAAACTAAAGACACTCTTTCACATTCACCACAATACCAAAAACATTTGTGACTCCTCTTTCCAGTTCAGTTATGAATTACTCAGATTTGTTGGTCAGTGTTGAAATATTTCTGGTTTGGACAAGTGAAGATATTGCACAGTCAGATCCCAAAATCTCTGACCTTAATGCCGCAAAAGCATCACTCATAACTGGGAAGCTGTGAAGAGGGAAATGGTTAAACACACACTTCATTAAGGCTGCAGCATCCTGCTTAATGACACTGAGTGATATACTAGGAGCTTCCAAAATGATGTATTTGTCACTGAAGGCTGCAGCAAAGTGGCCAGACGCTAAAGAACTTTGTAAATAGTTATAGTTTATCTGAAGGCTTTCATCGACTGCTAGTTTAGGCTTTTCCTGAAGAAAAATTATAATTTGAAAGATTCTTGGTAAAATCATAACAGTGGTCACAACTCAGAGATGACAGTGTTTGAAAATGTCTGACATTCATGACTGTGATCATGAATGTCAGACATTTATGTTTACCCAATGTTTACTTTATTCTAAAATAAACAGTGGGTAAATGCTACCTAACCTCAGCTACTCTATTGCAGGGCCACAGGGGCTTGAAGTACCAGTGTCAATTTAAAAAAAAGAGAATAATATTCAGTCAATAATCACAACACAATCTATGGAATGTAACCAAACAATCTAACTGACTGAAGTGACTTCTTTAGCATGTTTCAGTATATGAAATTAATCAGAACTGAAACTCTGACCATTAACCTGCTGTGACTACAAACTGATCACAGCTGTTTTTACTGATATAAACATGTGATCAAAAATATTAATATGATTGTTTGTCATGGTTCTGGGTCTTTGACTCGGTGTTTTGAGTTTGCTGTTCGTTGTCCTCAGTTAAGAGTTTTCTTGTAATTATGTTTTGGGTTATGTGCTGGAGTTTCTAGGTTCTTGATTATCATTTAGTCTTTGAGTTTCAGTTAATGTGTATTTTCAACTAATATTTTGCTTAGGGTTATTTGGTTTAGTCTCTTGTTATTTTTCTTAGCCTTCCCTGTGTTTCCCGTGTCTAGCTGTTAATTCTCCCCCAGTGTAGGTGTTCTCATGTTTTGTTACTCCCTGTTTTATTTTGTCAGCCACTCGTCTCATGTTCATTGTGTTTGGTTTTGCTTGCCTGGTCTTGTCTACTGTGATTAATTTCAGTCGTGTGTGTGTTCCTACCTGCTTCCCATCCTCTCGTTATCCTGAGTGTGTATTTATGGTCTCAGTCTCCCTTTGTCCTTTGTTGTGTTCTCCCTCATGCTGTGTGTTCCCTCGTTCCGTGTTTTCGCTTTGTCTCAGAGTTTTTGCACTTCTGGCTCCACCCCAGCCTTGTTTGTATTTCATATCTTTTTCCAGAGAGTTCCAGCAATGAAGCTGACCTTAAGTTTATTCCCTGTTCTCTGCATATTGGAATCCAAAACCTGCCCTCTGCACATTGACACATGACATTGTTATAATAAGTAGTTTTCTAATATGTATTTAACAAGGAAGTGAAACTCTTGAGATTAAGAATCAGTGTTGCAAGAATGTACTGCTAGGCACCATTAACCTCATTAACCTACCATATTTTTTTTTTTATAGCTCCTGGAAAGAACCCACAAAAGCATGTGGAGAACAAGCAAGCGCCACACAGAAGGGCCTTGCTGGAAAGTGAAGCCCAGGACCTTCTTCTTGTGAAGAAATAGTGCTAACAATGAGACTCTGTGCTGTCATTTCATGCACTTAAAGATTTCCGTTATGTTTTGAACTGACTTGAGTACAAGAGATTTGTTTCAATTCAGCTTTTTAAGAAATATCACAGTATTCTGAGATCTTATCAAGTAACAGTTTTAGGAGCAATAGAAATATCAAAACTATGACAGAAAGAGGACCTTGTAATAAATCTAATTATCCTTCAAGACTGCAATTGCCAAAAAAAGTGAAATGTTGAGAGAAGGAATGATAACACAGTTCAGCACTGTTCCCCTCCAAGTGTCAAAAAATATTTTAGGAAAGCTAAAGGAAATTCTGCTCCGCTTTGCTGTTTTCATTCTTATAATGTCAAAACAGCACAGGCGATACTGGAAAAGACAAATCTGTGGTGTCTGGATTTATGTGTCTGGTGAATGTAGCTGCATATGTGCAGTGGTGTAGGTATGAATTATGAGCCCCCCGAAGGACTATTATCTCGGTGGACACCCACCTCTCTTAATAAAATAATCCTACAGGAATTTTTCTCCAGCTGTGGGCCTCCCAAATTGTCACAACCTTTCATCCCTCTAGGATCAGCAATATCCCAGAGGCAAGGGGCTGAATCCCTCTGTACAACCTCTGGATGCTTTCTAAGCTACAGTGGTGTGTTCAATAACCATAAATCACAGAGTGTTTTTGATTATGGTTAGCCATACTGGTCCTTGGTGTTTTTAGTGATTTGATGTGACCAGATGTGTTTAGGTGTTAACTTTGACCTGGTAAAATATTGTTTTCTCTTTGTCCCACAAAAAAAAACCTTAAAGGAAAAATAAAATATGTATGTGGTATGTTTTCAATTTACCTACAACAAAGTCAAACTAAAGCCTTTAGTATGTGATAGCTGGCAACTTTTGGAATATAAATGTAATAATAAGCAAGGAGTCCTGTTTGTAAGCCGCACACTCAATTAGTAAGTACATCATTTAGAAATGGTGCTATATAACCATGCGTAACCTGTCCACTCACAACATACAAGCTTTGCCTCTGCTATGCTGAATTGCTGCCATTTACAGTCCATTTTGAGCAAAGCTGTACCTTTTTCTTTGCACATCCTCAGACAACTTCATATTAGCTAAGTAACAACAGGAGTTGTATTCATGGCTTAAAACATTTTCTTAGTTGTGCAGCAACAGCCACAAGCAATAAAACACAATAACATTAATAGCTGATACATTAATGGTTAAATAAATTTTATCAACAGTCATCTTACTGTATTTTACTGTTAATTAATAATCTTGTAATTTATGATTGTATATCTCATTAGGGTGCATAATAAAATTATTTCAGAAATTCCATTCAGTATTATGTATACTGCTATAGCTAATTTGAGACTGCAACAAGTACATTCTAATTACATCAGTCCAAATAACACTCTATTTACAGTGCATCCAGAGAGTATTCACAGCACTTCACTTGTTCCACATTTTGTCATCTTACAGCCTTATTCCAAAATGCATTAAATTCATGTTTCACCTCAAAATTACATAAGTATTCACAGCCTTTACTCAATAATTTGTTGAAGCACCTTTGGCAGCAATTACAGCCTCAAGTCTTTTTGAGTATGATGCTACAAGCTTGGCACACCTATTTTTGGGCAGTTTCTCCCATTCTTCTTTGCAGAACCTCTCAAGCTCCATCAGGTTGGATGGGGAGTGTCGATGCACAGCTATTTTCAGAATTCTCCAGAGGTGTTCAATTGGGTTCAAGTCTGGCTGGGCCACTCAAGGACATTCACAGAGTGGTCCCAAAGCCACTCCTTTGTTATCTTGGCTGTGTGCTTAAGGTTGTCCTGTTGGAAGATGAAACTTTGCCCCAGTCTGAGATCCAGAGCAGTCTGGAGCAGGTTATCATCAAGGATGTCTCTGCACATTGCTGCATTCATCTCTCCCTCGACCCTGACTAGTCTCCCAGTTCCTGCTGCAGAAAAACATCCCCACAGCATGATGCTGCCACCACCGTGCTTCACTGTAGGGATGGTATTGGCCAGGTGATGAGCAGTGCCTAGTTTCCTCCAGACATGAAGCTTGGCATTCAGGCTAAAGAGTTCAATCTTTGTTTCATCAGATCAGAGAATTTTGTTTCTCATGCTCTGAGAGTCCTTCAGGTGCCTTTTGGCAAACTCCAGGCGGGCTGTCACGTGCCTTTTACTGAGGAGTGGCTTTTGTCTGGCCACTCTGCCATACAGGCCTGATTGGTGGAATTGTGCAGAAATGGTTGTCCTTCTGGAAGGTTCTCCTCTCTCCACAGAGCAACACTGGAGCTCTGTCAGAGTGACCATCGGGTTCTTGGTCACCTCTCTGACTCAGGTCCTTCTACCCTGATTGCTCAGATTGGCCGGTTGACCAACTCTAGGAAGAGTCCTGGTGGTTCCAAACTTCTTCCATTTACAGATGATGGAGGCCACTGTGCTCACTGGGACCTTCAATGCTGCAGAAATTTTTCTGTACCATTCCCCAGATCTGTGCCTCGATACAATCCTGTCTCTGAGGTCTACAGACAATTCCTTGGACTTCATGGCTTGGTTTGTCAACTATGGGACCATATATAGACAGGTGTGTGCCTTGCCAAATCATGTCCAATCAACTGAATTTACCACAGGTGGACTCCAATGAAGTTGTAGAAACATCTGACAGATGACCAGTGGGAACAGGATGCACCTGAGCTCAATTTTAAGTGTCATGGCAAACGCTGTGAATACTTATGTACATGTTATATTCTTGTTTTTTATTTTTAATAAATTTGCAAGAATTTCAAGCAAAGGCTGTAACATGACAAAATGTGGAAGTGAATTTGTATTGTACAAAAAAAAAAAAAAAAAAATCAGCTATTTCTGAGAGTGTAAGGTGGGAACTTTTCAGATTTGTGTAACCTTATATAAACTGTATCATGTCGTGGATGACGCAGTGCAGCTCAAGTTGTCTGCCTGGACAAGCTCATAGGCTTTGCTCCATTTTAAGGCCACATTAAGTCAACATAACATACAGTATTTCTAGCAGGTGCTTGTTCCCAGGACACATGATCGTTTCTCTAAAATTTCACTATCCATTTTATGTTTTTACTGGCTGCACAGAGCAGCCTGTGAGAAAAAAAGAAAATCAATTCAGCGGTTAAACAAAGCGTTCAGAGAGGAGGTGAAACTTTACGAGTCCTGGGCTGTAAACATTTTAAGGGTAGCACACGAAGTCCAAACTGACCCACTGAAACTCTTAAGAGTTAAAAATAGCCCAGAATAATATTATTCTCTAAATGGTGATATAACGTCTGCTTTCCTCTGTCTGTTAAGAGACTTTTGTATGGAGGACCAAAGCTGCAAAGATTCAAAACAAAGAAATAAATGAACCTGTAATTAATGCAGTATGCTATTAAATACTTGAAATAAACACCAATTAACTTATATAAATGTACATTTCTGTTACCCTTTTTGTTTTAATTCCCATAATTTTGTGCTAAGCTAAACAAACATGAATAATACAGAAATGAATAAGTTTGAGGAAATAAACTGGGGGAAATGCAAAATTAAATTAATAAATAAACTATGTGAAAATGAATAAATGTATAAATACTACAGAAAATTAATGGGGAAGTAAAGGTTTTCACACAATTCTGTGCAGTCCTGTTAAAAACTAAATACATCCTTACTACTTCCAAAGTAATTAAGAGGGTAAGTAGCAGCCAGGTGCTTATAATCAAATGCACTTGATTAATTTTGATCATCAGAAAGTGTGAGCACCTCTACAAAAGCAGAAGTTTGGGCAGTTTTCTGGTCTGGAGCATTCAGCTGTGTGTTAACACAAAGCCACAAGCTTCCCAGGAATGGACGTACCAGCGAACTCACCCCAAGATCTGACCTGCAATGCCTGGAAAAATTGCAAAGATTTCCAAGAGCTACATCTCAAACTCTACAGACCTCAGTTAGCATGTCAAATGTTAAAGTTTATGACAGCACAATTAGAAAAAGACTGAACAAGTGTGGCTGCTTTGGAAGGGTTGCCAGGAGAAAGCCTCTTATCTCTAAAAAGACCATGGCAGCACAACTTAGGTTTGCAAAGTTGCATCAGAACAAACCACAAGACTTCTGGAATAATGTCCTTTGGAAAGACGATACCAAAGTAGAGATGTTTGGCCATAATGCACAGCATCATGTTTGGAGAAAACCAAACACAGCATATCAGCACAAACAGTTCGTGGCAACTGTCAGAACGGTGGTGGAGGGGTGATGATTTGGGCTTGTTTTGCAGCCACAGGACCTCGGCAGCTGTCAGTCATTGAGTCAACCATGAGCTCCTCTTTATACCAACAGGACAATGATCCAAGCACAGCAGCAAATGGCTGAAAAAGAAAAGAATCAAGGTGTTGCAATGGTGCAAAGTCCAGACCTCAATGCTTGCAAACCTCGAAGAACAGCACTGTAAAGAAGATTGGGCCAGAATTCCTCCACAACAATGAGAGACTGATAAAGTCACAAAAAAACAATTACTTCAATTTATTGCTGATAAAGGTGGTTCTACAAGCTACTGAATCATGGGGTGTACTAAGTGCTGTGAAAACTCTTTCACATAACTGTATATACTGGAGGAATTAATACAAAGGTAAATACATGCCGCAGGAAATTAATTCTGCAACATTTAATAAATTAATTCTTACATTTATTTTTAAACATTATTTTGTTGAATTTAATAGTATACCAGTTAATTTACAGAGAAAACTGAATTTGGCAGTTTTGGTCTTCCAGCAGCGTTTGATACTGTTGATCATAATATTTTATTACAGAGATTAGAGCATGTTGTAGGTATTAAAGGTACCGTGCTGCAGTGGTTTGAATCATATCTATCTAATAGACTCCAGTTTGTTCATGTAAATGGGGAGTCTTCCTCACACACTAAGGTTAATTACGGAGTTCCACAGGGTTCTGTGCTGGGACCAATTCTGTTTACATTATACATGCTTCCCTTAGGCAGTATCATTAGAAGGCATAGCTTACATTTTCATTGCTATGCAGATGATACCCAGCTTTATCTATCCATGAAGCCAGATGACACACACCAATTAGTTAATCTGCAGGAATGTCTTAAAGACATAA
>VUQS01076677.1:1550-25682 GCA_015108495.1 Heterochromis multidens
CGCTCGCTGGTCACCAATGGTTACCAAACAAACACCCCCCAGAGAAACAATGGAGTCCTGATAGAAAGCCTGCAGTGTGAGAGGAAAACAGGCCCCCCATCACCTCCTCCTCCTCCTCCAGAACAGGCCTGAGGGAGAAGCTGTGTAATGTGACATTTAGAAAGAAAGGCTTTATGGGCTGCAGAGTGGAGAGAGGAAGAGATGGAGGGAGGGTGGAAAAAGGAAAAGAAGGAGCATGACGATGGAGGGAAAGAATTAAAGAGGAGGGTGTGAGCTCTGCTGGAGTCCAACAACAGGAAGTTACAACAAGTCACCGGCCAATCCTCCAGCTACCTGCTGACATGTCGTCCAGTCTGAGCGTCTCCTCGCTGGACGAGTCTTTTTAACGTGCCGCAGGTCTTTGTGTTGTTTTTGTTTTAATAAAACTATTCAGTCTTCATTCTCTGCCTCTGCAGCTTTTTATCAGCTCAGTTTTAAAACTCATGGTGTAACTGCAGCCCTCAGAAAAGAATCCATCTCAGATTTCAGTGTGGAGAGAGCTGCAGAGTCTGCGCTTCGTGACTTTGAAAGGAAGCTCAGGATTATTCAGGTTCCTTCACTGATGCTTGGACTCACCTGTTTCCACAGACTGCTTTTATAGGCCGTGCTGAACCAGCAGACTGACATCACCCACCGCTGCACCGCGTCCTCTTCCTCTCAGAAGAGTGTGGAAGTTACTGGGCTTGTTCCTTTAATCTGTCCCTAAAGCTAAATTTGGAAAAGGGGACTTCAACCAAACCAAGAGAAGGAACCAAGACAAACCATCAGTGATTTAACTGGAAGCAGACCGATATCAGACCAGGCTTCCTCTGACTCCTCACAGTGTGACCTGCAGTAAACTAAACTCAGTCTGAAGACACCTTAAAAGGATGAATGAGGTCGTGACAGACTGACAGAGTCCAGAGTGTTTGTGTGTTCGCCAGTCCAAAGCTCAGACTGGTGCGCTGATGTTCACGTCTGCGTGGGAGGATTTCTGTTATCTGCTGAGCTGCAGAGGTCAAAGCAAGGTCACACAGAGGCCGTGTGACCT
Source organism: Heterochromis multidens (assembly GCA_015108495.1). Lineage (NCBI taxonomy): Eukaryota > Metazoa > Chordata > Actinopteri > Cichliformes > Cichlidae > Heterochromis > Heterochromis multidens. Next base: position 2,620 of record VUQS01076677.1, read on the forward strand.
GTAATACGAAGGCTGAAGACTGAAGACCCCCTCACAGAAACAAAGACCTCAATCCCGAACATTCAAACTGAAAAAAGGAATTTAAAGACTGTGTCTTTTTCCTTTGATATTTATCATGTTGCATGGTCAGATGGTCATAGTGAACTTCAACAAAGCCTCAAATGACTTCGAATGTGGAAAAAAACCAAAAAAAAAACCCAGATAGTATAGTTCAATCACCAGGTGCTGCCCCTCAGCAGGCTTCCGGTGACTTGTCGCTTTAAAGCGACGGGAGCTAAAACGGCTTGTTTCAGACAGAGTGAAAAAACTGCATGCTGCTGGTTGCGCTGTCTCACAGAGCATCTAATGTGGTGTGCACATTTAAACACGGGATCCAGAAGGCCATTCCAAAGATTTATTTGTGACAGTGACCATTTGGTAGATTTATCAGGTGTAATGGATGGATGGATGCTTTTCTGTCACTAATGGTGATTCTAACACAGAGGATTAACTGAAAGGCTGCACCGAGGCCTGTGATCAGATAAAGGAGGATTATTCTGAACTGTGCATCATGCAAAGCTGCTCTGGCACAGTATGAACTGTATGAGCTGGATGTGAGCAGAGCAGAGGGAAGAAATGAATGTGAGGTGAATACTGACTACAGGAAGTTGTGTTGAAGTCGTAAAAACACTGAATTTAAAATAACAGAGTTTATTTTAGCTTTAATGCCTCGTTTTAGTTCACTGTGAAGATTTTGCACTTTTTTATTGCATTTAAACAGCTCACAGTCTGTTCTTACTGACTGATGCTGCATTTTAAATACTGAAGGACTGTTTTTCAAAATAAAAGACTAAAAACAAAATGGTTTAAAATTTTCTGAAAACAAAGAATTATTATTCCAGTGTTTTACTCTCACTGCTTTTGGAGTGGGTCATTTTTATAAAAGTTCTCCCTGAAGCAGCTGACTGCAAGACTTTAATGAAGGACATGACAACAGTATGACAGTCCTGCTGTCAAACAAATGCCCTCCACCCACCTCAAGCTCCTCCTGGACACTCTGATGGAGCTCAGATATGTGGAGCCTCATTCATTCGTTCACTGATGACCTGGCAGAGGTCAGGTGCTCCTGAACGTCACTGAAAGAAGCTCAAACCTGATTTCTCTCAGTCGACTTCACTGAGCAGGTGGACGGCAGCTGAGTAAATGTGATGTTGTTGTTTATCCTGAGAGAGTTCACAAAGACCACAACTATTTAAAGACACACACACACACCTGTGAGCTATAAAAGACCAAAGTCTGCAGATGGAGCTAACAGCTGGTCCAATCCTCCACACACTCACGTTTCCATGACTTCAGAGGTCATTGCATTTCCTTTCATTCACTTCCTGCAGAAAAACCCTCAAACAGACCTGTTTTGAACTAACCCCCCACAGAGACGTGGAGTCCACACAGTGACACCAGACACAGGTGTCTCACTTTGTGAGGCACGACACTGAATTTTTATCCCTCCGTCCCACATGTTGATTGGCTCTACATCAGCTTTGCACCTTGAGGCAAGCCCAAATATAGTGTGACAAATACGTGTTATTACTGCAGTATTCCAGTGCACAAACATGTACTCTATTATTTTTACACACTCATTTCCTCTAAAATCCTCCTTTAATAAAGGAGGTCAAAGCAGTCAGAATGACACAAGCAGGTTAGTGAAGAGGGAACTGAACACTAACCAAAACTAACCAGCAGCTCAAACACTGGATCTACAGGATGTGCAGGTAATCCAGGTCATGGTGATGAAGACGTTCAGGCCTCCATCCTCCTCAACTCAGTGGCTCAATACGGACTAAAGTCCAACCAGAGCCCAAAACAGACCAAAGGAGCCTCACATACAAACTGCAAACACTGGACTAAATGTACCTCAGGACACTGAGTAGGGATGTAAAACAGGTGAGGAACGACAATCAGACAGACAGGAAGTCAAAACCAAAACAAGGCACCAGAGAAACCCATCAAAGTAAAACAGGAAACAACCAGAAGACCAAACAGAGACAAGAAGACTGAGAGGAAACATGAATGAGAGGAAACATGAAGACAGAGAAGAGGGAACGCACACTGGGGGATCCTGAGGAGGCCAGAATGACACATATATATGAACTCAACAACACAACTACAGCTTAACATCTCAGCCCGACAAACATCAGAAACTTCAGGCACCAGAAATCAAACCGTGGTGATCCAGCACCAATCAAAAACACCCGAGTCCATGACGAGTAGCCAGGATCACAGACGCTGCCGAGGAAGCTAAAAACAGCTCTGAGAAACCAGACGGGCCTCCTGAGGAACACTTGGCAGGATCTGGGGACCAGCTGTCAGATGGCGTGATGGATGTGGGGTATATCCTCGTGTAGCAGTGACGCTCAGGAGTCATCCTCGGCCACGCCCCTGCTGTCTGACGACACGACCCAGAGAAACGACATGTGAGATGACACAGAGGCTGTTTGGAGCTGATATGAATAAAGGTGTGATTTAATTTGAGATTCCACTTCCACAAGTTTAAAAAAAAAAAACTGTGGATTACACCACAGGTGAGTGTCACAGGAAACACGTGGGTCAAAGAGAGAGCGTCTCCACTGAGAGCCACGATGATCAGCAGGAAGAACCGAGCTGAGATGGAAAAAGGAACAAACAAGCACACAAAGACCACCTCTGACCTGCAGTCTGAGTTTAACTCACATATTTAAAGATGTCACTTTATCTCTAGTTTAGTTTAGTTTTTTACACACGGACAGGTTACATGAACCAGGCTAAGCTAGTTTGTAATGCCTGCCCCTCGTCGGGCCTAAAACCCCCAAAAATAAAAAATACAAATAATCAATAATAAATATTATAGATTGACCCCTTTCACCACAACAGCAGATGATCCATCAGTCCATCTGTCAGTCTCCTGCTGCACTCTCCCCTCACTCATGAAGAAGACTGCGAGATGTTTTAACTCCTCCACCTGGGGGAGAAACTCGTCCCCATCCTGGAGTGGGCACTCCACCCTTTTCTGACCTCAGACTTGGAGGTGCAGATTCTCAGTGTGAGCTGGAGACCGTCAGCCACACTGATGAAGCCAACAAAACATCATATACAGAAAGCAGAGACTCTCACAGCCTCCACCTTTTGGCTACACCTGGAAACTCTGTCCATAAGAGTTATGAACAGGCAGCCCTGGAGAACAAACACTCACCATGAACCAGCCATAGACGATGTGAACCAAGCTCTCACTGCAGCTGTGTGTAAAAACACTTGAATCTTGGACTTTTATATTTGTATTTTACAGCTTATTTAATTCAGAGCACAGTAAATCTGGTACAATGCTGCTTCTTCTGAGATCAGTGTCGCTGAAAAATAAAGAATAAATCTGAACTCAACTCACTGTAAAATCTCCTAAAAATCATCCAATCTAAAAAAAAAAAACAAAACGGTCAGATCTTAAATGTGATTTCAGCCCTGAGAGTTTCCTGTGGATATCTGCTGTACTTATGAAGTTATGAGGACTCAAAGAATACTGGAAAAATAATTAAAAAGCACCAAAATTGTACTTGGAAAATATTTAGAAATTGAAGGTAAAATTTTCCATGGCTTCATTAATTATATTAAAGTTACTGTACGGATAAAATCAGCTGATTCTGAGGAGGTCACATGGGAACTTTTCTCAAATTTGCCTGATTTTTCAGAGTCATAGCTCATGCATGTAGCTCTGCAAAGAAAGCTAAGTAAAGGAGAGACAATCTACTGCTGCTAGACACTGTTGGAAGCTGTGGACCCCAAATACATTTTTAAAAAATGCACGTTCTCTTCTGCACACACACCAAACACACCAAACAGAAATCAGTAACTTCTAATAAGTCTGTCAGCCGGAGCCTGAACACACCTCGTTCCCCTCGATGTGTTCAGGCTCCAGCTGCTGCTTCTAATGCTTCACAACAGCTGTGACGACAGCTGACACACACACGCGCACACACACACACACACACACACACACACACACACACACACACACACACACAGAGGGGAAGGCCGGGGCTTTGGAAACTCTCATTCTTTCCCTGCAGAAGTCCATTTGAAAATGTGCTGATTTCAGAGTTTGGTGCTCTTCTCTGATTCTGCTTCTGTTGGAGGTCTTTTCTATTTTAAAGGGAGTTCGTCCTCCCCACCATCACCAAGTGCTCCTCATTAGCTCCTCTGATTGATGGTGTTTTCTCTCTAATATTGTATATTGAATCATATTGACTTTACCTTACAATAAAATCTCCCTGGTGATGACCTCCTCGCCCCACAGCAGCCTCAGTCAGTTTTCAGCCTCCAGATGTTTTAAGTGTGATTGAAATGATTTCTGCTGTTAATCAGTTTGTACAGCTGTTTCTCTCAAACTACACAAATAACCAGTGAAACTCAGAGGAAACAAAGGCAAACCAGCATGTAGATGCTCAGCACTGAAACATCTGTCCCTAACAGTGGCTTTAAAGGAGCTCACACATCTGGAAATGACCAAGTTAACGTTAATCTGGTTAAAATGGACCCCTGACGCAGTTTTCATGTCTCTCATTGGTTCATTCAAACAGTGGGAACTGGACAGCTGTTCCACTCAGAGGACAGCACCCAGTTGTTGTGACGCTGCCTCAGTGAGACTCTTAAACAAGCTGAGCCATCGTTAATGAGAACTGATTCATAATTCAGAGTAATTCTAAGGTTTCCAGGACCTCAGAGAGAAGGAAGAAGTCGAGATGAGCCGCGACATCCCGCCACGCCTTCTCGCCCCGTTGTGTCACGTAACATGTCTGCATGTCATATGTGTCACCGTTACATGTGTGGTGCACCGGCTGCAGAAATACTGAGCACTGAGAGGCAACAATCCCAGTTTAGGGAACTGCAGATGTTCGAGGCCGGAGGGGACGCACAGAGCTCTTTCAGTCCTTTAACCTCCGAGCAGATACAGACTGAAAGTGTCAGCATGTTTTAAATGTTATCTTTGTATTCACCTTAAAGAGGAAAATTTATATTAGATCTAACTTCTCTAACTGTATCTGAACAGAGACTCTTTGACTGAGCTGCTGAACAGCTGCAGCAGCTCAGACTCAAACTAAAGCCGCTGATTGAACTGTTTTATGACTGAGAGTCGTACAGACGCAGCTCAGGAAAACCTTCCACGTGTCCTCTGGTGACAGCGAGCAGCACAACAGTGAGGTGGGGCTGTCACTTCAATGAGCTGGGTTACTGATGCTTATCTAAACCCAACCAAGCTAGTGAAAACAGAAAAAAAACAAGTGGAAACATAAAGGTCCAAACCGGGCATGAACCACAGCCTCCTGTTTTGGTTTTTTGTTTGGTGGTGTCTGAGGGAGGATCAGGACAGTATCGCGTCTCTTTGGGTTATACCGACTCTCCCACAGTCCAACGACATGCCACATGTAACGGGCGTGTGAAGTCCTCATCAGGAGCTTGGATGGAGCCCCGGTTTGGAGAACCTTTGAGTTTTCATTTAGCCTGGCTTTTTACTCTCACTAAAACTTCCTGGGTTAGGGTTTGGGAAAGAAGGTGTTTTGGGTTTAAACACGCCCCTTCACATAACCCAGTAGGTCAGGGTACAGACGCCAAAGGTCACCTCCACGCCCCGGGGATGAGAACGGGCTGACATGAATGGATATTAATGCACTCAGTTATGCAGAGTTCTTAAAGGTTCATCAGCAGCACGTTTCTAATGAAGCCGACAGCGTAATGAAGTGAAGCTCTGAATAATTCCTGAAGAGAGACGCGAGACCAGACTCACACTTCCTCTCCCACAGACGACCGTCTCCACGTTAAACCTCCCTTCATCTCCTGTTCCACCCTGACCTTTGACCTCTGAGCTGCTGCCACATACAGGCTGGATATCACAGAGTTTTTACACAAACGCTGCACAGGTACAGTCTGATGACCTGTGACATCAAACACAGGTAGGATATCCTGAGCTGTAACAGGAAGTTAATATGAAACACGGCAACACACAGCTCAGAAATCAGCAGCGTGTAGTGAGTTACTATGAGCAGAGGGAGGGGTGGGGGTGTCCTGGCCTCAGTTTAACATTCCTGTGTGCTGACTGCTGCAACACATGGCAACCATTACAGAGAGACAGACAGAGAGACATGGAGGTAAAATTAGTAGATATTTGAATGAAGTTTGGCTGAAGGATTCCAGGTTAGAGAACATGCACAGTTCAGCTCAGCAGCCTCACTTTCACAAACACCACATTAACCATTTAAAACACAGATCGATCGGGTTCACAAACTAACCAATCAGGTTACAGATCACTTCCTGTCACACTAAGAACCACCGCTAATTATAGATCATGTCAAACACAACAAACAAAGCAAATATATCAGACAGTTAGCTGAGGTTTATTACCTAATGCTGATTTCCTGTTGTCACTAGGTGGCGCCAACTATTGCTGAACATTATTAAGAGGATGTCTCTGGGACTCTTGTGAAGCTCGTCAGCTGATGGATGGATGGATATGATTTTATTGCTTTTCCATCATTTTTATACATAAAAATGGTTTTTTATATTTTTTTGGACATTTTTATAATAATTATGATTAAATGATTAAATCATCAGAAATGTTGCCCTGTATGGGGGGTCCTGAGAGGCCCTCAGCAGGTCTCTGCCCCGGGGCCCCTCAGCAGGCTAGCGAGGCCCTGCACTCTCTGCGTCTATTTTCAGCAGCTGTTGGCGGAGAGACAGCAGAGCTCAGCTGTGCTGCCATCAATCAACCCGTACTCACACTGCCCCTCCACCTCCTCACCCTGACGAGTAACTGCCCCCCTCCAGGCCTCGCAGCCCCCATCAACCCCCCATCAGCTGCAGACTCACAACAGCAGCTCACACTTCAGTTTCTTCTGTTAGAAAACTCAGAGCTGAGAAATCCTTAAAAACCCCTCACACAGTCCGTTCATCAGAGTCTGAAGAAAGCAAAGAAAGTAAAACTACAACAGGAAGAAAACAAATAAAAGAAACGTTTATCTCCAGGATGTCATCTAAAACTATCAGAGTTGACGGCACAGCTGGAAAACTTTAACCTTTAACCTTATCTTCTTTTAAAACTTCCACGTCTCATTAAGAACACCATATTTTTCTTTAAATATGTAAATAAGGAGCCAGCTCATTAAAGATGCAGTTGTTTCCACAAATATCTGACAGACGCCCACAAGTTAAATAAACAGCTGCTTGTGTATTTTCTATTAGTCTGATACAAGAGACGTTCAAAAAGCCCCAAAAGCTCAAAAATTATCAATCAAATCTGAAACTGATTGATGGATGAAAATGAAACATGTTTTTCCTGGAGTTTATCACCAGAAATGTGATGTCATAATAAAAAGTGATGTCCTTTAATTAAAAGATTCACTTCGTGCTGATCAGTCCCTGTGACACGCTCAGTCTAAACTCAGTCTAACCCCGATATATAAACCCAGTCTAAACTCAGTCTAAACTCAGTCTTACCCTGATATATAAACCCAGTAAAAAACCCAAACAAACCTGGAAACAGCTGTTTGCTGCAACCAGACCCCCTAAACGCAGAAAAGATCACCTCACTGTAAACTCCGATGAGACGACTTTACTATAAAAAATAAGCAAAAAATTGAATTAAACTCAACTAAAGAGGGGAGAGTCACAGCTCTGAATGTGAAGGACATGAACCTAACACACTGTACCAAAGGAGTTCTGTATTTAGAGCTGAATGTGCAAATACTGCAGTAAAGTCATGAAATGTCCCTGTGAAGGGCCCAGATTTGTACAAAATATTTCATTTAAAAAGACAAAGATCTCTCCTTCTGCCCCCCTGTACTGAGTTCATCACATTTTAGAGTAAATAAAGTTTGAAAATGTCACTGTAAATTTTCATAAAGTCACCCAATATTTAAATTATGAGCTGAGGCAGAGATGTCTTTTGCTGCATTTATGTGTCCCATACGCGGCACAGTTACAGGAAGACTTGGTCTCAGTCATGGTGGATGCACTTTAGATCAGAACAAGCTTTGCACATCTTATAAAATATTCCTGTTGTTGTTTGATTGTGTTTGTTTCTTAACTCTCTTGTTAGTCAGTGGTGCTGGTTTCTGTCATTATGCAAATGTACTGTTTATAAGGCTGGGGAAGTCTGCAGTCAGCTGAGACTGAAGAAGTTACCAGTTGGTAAACGAAACGTTTCTCCCACTAAAAAACGCCACGTCCAGATGAACAGATTCAACTTTTTGGGATTCTTTTACCTGGATTATTGAGCATGCATCAAGAGATTTCTTAACTCTGTTATTTATTTTTTCTGCTGTCACAGTCTGTGTTTTGAATTTTCCTCTTTCCTGTTTTATTTTAGATTTTTAAAATCATGAATAAAGTTATTATTCTTACTACTATTAACAGCCTACATTTTATTTTATGAAGTTAAGAGTACTCAGTGTTTTTAACCTGTGTTAAGACCTCAGTTTCTGTGGCCCACACAGTTACAGGAAGGCTGAGCAGGAGCCATTAATCTCTACAGGAGTCGCAGTCATGTTAACAGCTAAACCTTTACACACAAACACTAGAAACCACACCACACACCCACACACTCAAACACAACTCAACTGAAACAATGATCACTACACACTGAATTAAGGAACACTGTGACACACATAAACACACATAAGTTACACATATTTGTAACTGCAAATAATGTCCTTAAGTCAGACTAGTGCATTTAACTTCATTTATACTCGTTTTTTAGGCTATACTTAGTAATTTGGACTTCTTGCCTGCAAACTGAGGAGTAGTCTTGTGCTTCTTAAGGATTTATAAACCCCCTACAACACTTTGGGCACTCATCATTCACAACCACTTCAAGACCTCTGCACCCCAGTTCACATCCTTCTGGATCGTTCCAAACACTTCTGGAAGTCTTGAAGGGATTCGTGGTGGTTGAAGAGGTCAACAAGTTACTCTAAAATCTCCTAAGACCTTTGCAACCCTCTGATGAAAAAATACACATCTGTACCAGAGAGAAGTTTAAAAGCAGACTGTAATATTTCTAACTCTTCTAATAATCAATACTGAAGCCAGTGGTTTTTACTGTTTACACTCAGATGATAAGAAAGAGTTTCACACCGTCAAAGTTTCATAAATTGAGGGTTTAAAATGCCTTTAAGCTTTTGGAGCCAGAGGAAACTTCTGGCGAACATTTTTAAGCTTTTTACCCCAAAAGATAAGAAAAAAATCCTTTAAATGAATCCAGTGATGAACCTGCTGAAAATACTAAACAGCTGTGAACACCTGGATCTCCATACACCTGTGAGCCACACCTGTCACGTGTCAGTCACAAACCGACGCCACATTAATCACGTAATTTCCTCTCGTAAAAGCCAATTTTTTAAATTAACCAGCACTTAACTCTGACTCTCGCGTGCCCTCAAACACACTCTGTGCGTAACTTCTGCTGTGCGTAAACTTTGCGTAAAAACTCTCCAGACGCGCCTCTCTCTCGGATTTGCGCGACTCACCGATGGAGACTAGCTTGATGTGCTCCCTCTCCAGGAACTCCAGTGCCACGGACACATTCTCCAGCTTCATCTGCCTGAAGTTGGGTCTGCTGTGGTACTTCCGGTACATCTTCTTCTGGCTCAGCACCTCCAGCAGCCCGATCAGCTTCAGCCCGTCGCTCAGGTCCTTCTGCAGGTCGTTGATCCGCTTGTTGATCACCTTCAGGTGCTCGTTGCACCACCTGGTGAAGGTGTTCTGTTGGATCTTCTTCCACGGCGCGTCCTCGGCCAGGTCCTTCTCGGTGGCCGGCATCTCCTCCTCCTCCTCCTCCTCTTCCTCTTCGCCGGTGTCCGCGGTGCTCTGGTAGAACTGCTGCGGCTCCAAGTAGCTGCTGTTGCTCATCATGGTGCCCCCTTTTATAGCACAAAGCGGAGTGGGAAGAGAAGAAAAGGCAGAAAAAAGAGAAAAGGCGCAGCGGGAGCGGAGGGGCAGTGCCAAGCGTGCAGGGAGTGACACACTTCACTGAGCTCTGCGTAAAGAGGGTACGCATGCAGACTGGCGGGGCACTCTTGGACTCCTGCAGGCTCAGGTTCTAAGAAAACGAGGAAGCTCAGGAAAGAAAAGTGAAAAAAAGAGTTTGTTTGTGTCCTCCGGACTGACTCGGGCTTTGGTCCGGGTGGTGACACGCAGGCGGCGGCGCGGCGGCCTGGAGAGAGTCGGGGGTGTACGGCTGGAGGAGACGTGAAGCGGAGGTTTAAAAAGCTCGGCGTCACTGCGCAGGACTCCCAGGAATGCCCCTGCCATGACCATATACTACTGCAGCCCGGGCATCCTCTAATCCACACGGATACGGAGGCCGCCGCTTATTGGTCCGCGGAGGGGCCAGGGGGTGGGGACACGCCGGACACCCCCAACCAGGACACCACCACCCCACCCAGGGAGCAGGACCCGGGGCTCCGCAGCCACTCTGATATCTCCGGGTATTTTTAGAGTCTCCAAACCTGGAGAGACACCCTGAGGCTCATAAACCACACAGAGGACAGACATGACGTTACCTGCGGGCATCCAATCAGATCACTGCGTCACATTTAAACAACAAAGCAGAAATAAACAACCTTGGACACCAAATTTCCACCAAGTTTATCTGGAAAGATCCACAGCACTGGTTTCTTATCATACAATAGAATCTATAATTAATGATAATTCATATTTATAATGGAATTCAAGTGCTAACAGTTAAATGGCTAAGGGATTAAATTCCCATGGGGTTGCTGATTCCTGCAATTCCACTGACTGACAAATGGAGGCGCCATAAACTGAAGCAAAAGCCATCAAAGTGAGAGAAGAAGAAAGCCTTCATGCTGCGTTTGACAGAAGTTTTTTGAAGAAGGAAACAAACTGAAGTTTTAGTGATGCAAACAGCAGCACCCCCTACTGAGCAGAGTCTGTTTCTACGTGTAACAAGCTGCCCTTTGACCTCAAGTCAAGCCTGTAACATAGAAAAGCAGCTCCGAGATGATCAGATACAGCTGTGTGGAGTTACAGAGGAGCTGCTGGTTTTATTCCAGCTGTGTTAACATCAGCCTAAAGCATGCTCACTGTGGGGACACGTACGGTACAGAAACACAGAAAATGGTCTTTATACACAGAAAATGTCCATGTTGATGATTTTAGTGGGTTGAGTGGATTAAAATGTGAGAAAAAGTTAGATTTTATTAAGAAAAATAATTTATGTCCCATATTTTAATACCAACAGATAAATGAAGTAATTTCCATTTTGAAATTTAATGATCTGAGTGGATCTGTTTACACAGGCTTGTGTTCACCAACCTCTGGAACATAAAACCAACACAGAAGCTCCAACACCGGCAGCTCCTCTGGTGTCCAGCAGAGGCAGCAGTGAGTCAGTCCCCATAGACTCCCATGTTAAAACTTTACAGCAGAAATAAACATGTTTACGGCCTGATACAGAAACTGGTTTGGTCCCAATAGATAAGTTTCCCCTTCATAACACCTGTACGGGGGAGAATGTTTATAGAACTCACCTGCTTAAATTAGGGGCGTGGCCTCTTTGACTGACAGGTGGATGGTGACACAGGCGGCTGTAGTTGCTAGCTGTCTGCTAGGCTTCCTGAACTGGACCTGAGTCCAGGTGGCTACATCCATCTTTTATACATGATTAATTAAAATATGATTAATCAGTAATAATTACGATGCTCTAAATGTAATAAAATGACTTAAACTATCATCTAAAACTGCATGAAAGGACAAAATTCAGGAAATACATGTCCAGAGTTTAGTCTGTATGATGATGTCACCATGACGCCATCACGTTCATGGCATGAAAGCAGTGCTGTGAGTCCAAATGTGTGTCATGTTCAGAGAGCTACTATAAAAACACAAGACAGGAATACAAACTCACTGTGAGTCTGAAAATATCTGCATCAGATTTCTGTCATCACGAGAGGAAAACAGCAGCTCACATATAACGCGTGAGTATGGAGCCAAACTAAATTTAACAGCGAGTGCCGCCGTGATGCGCTCATCGTCCTCTCAGAGTAGACAGTTTACCAGGGTCATCATCACTTATTGGAGTCATGACTTCACTTCTGACTCCTTATGTTTATTCTTCACCATAAACTGAATATAAAAGATGGAAGTAGCCACCATGATGTCACCATGGGGTTCATTTAATGAGTTATTATTAATATCTGGCTCTCCTCCACAGTGTGTCTTTGTCTTCCTCCCCTCACCCCCAACCGGTCGCGGCGGATGGCTGCCCCTCCCTGAGCCTGGTTCCGCCGGAGGTTTCTTCCTGTTAAAAGGGAGTTTTTCCTTCCCACTGTCGCCAAGTGTCGCTTGCTCATAGGGGATCGTCTGATTGTTGGGGTTTTCTCTTCTCTCTGTATTATTGTAGGGTCTTTACCTTACAATATAAAGCACCTTGAGGCAACTTTTGTTGTGATTTGGCGCTATATAAATAACATTGAATTGAATTAAATAAGAAAATATACCCTTCACTCACCTGGCACTTTATTAGATATACCTTGCTACTACCGGGTTGGACCTCCGTTTGCGTTCAGAGCTGCTTTAATTCTTCATGGCACAGATTCAACAAGATCCTGGAAACGTTCCTCAGAGATTTTGGTCCATGTTGACATGACATCATCACACAGTTGCTGCAGATGTGTCGGCTGCATCGATGATGAGAATCTCCTGTTCCACCACATCCCAAAGGTGCTCTGCTGGACTGAGATCTGTGACTGTGGAGGCCGTTTGAGTGAACTCATCTTCATGTTTAAGAAATCCATGCTTTCATGTTGTTTACACCAAACTCTGACCCTACCATCTGAATGTTGCAGCAGAAATCAAGACTCACCAGACCAGGCAACATTTTTCCATCTTCTGTTGTCCAGTTTTGGTGAGTCTGTGTGAGCTGTAGCCTCAGTTTCCTGTTCTTAGCAGGCAGGAGTGGCACCGGTGTGGTCTTCTGCTGCTTCAAGGTTCGACCAACCCATCTGTCAAAGTCACCTAAATTACCTTCTGATGCTCACCTTGAACTTCAGCAGATCATCGGCACCATGTCTACATGTCAAATCCATTGAGTTGCTGCCAGGTGGTTAGCTGATTAGATAATTGTTGAACAGGTGTATGTAATAAAGGTGAATTTTGTATAATATTCAATAACACTGAACACATGAAAGACAAGGAAAACTACGTTTATTTTTCAGCTCATTTACAAAACTAAGCATAAAATACAGTCCCAGACAAGTTAGCATGGTGCAGAAACATCAGGAAGAAGAGAAACAGGAAATGATGTCAAACAGCAGCCAGGCGACAGCGACGTGCTGCTTTACCACGGCTCATAGTTCATACAGCACATCTGACATCTGAGGAGTTTAAACAGACATTTTAAAATCTTTTCTGATGGTTCAGGTTCTCATCCAGGATGAACCCGGGTTCTCATCCAGGATGAACCCGGGTTCTCATCCAGGATGAACCCCGGGTCCTCACCCAGGATGAACCCGGGTCCTCACCCAGGATGAACCCGGGTCCTCATCCAGGATGAACCCACCCAGGTCCTCACCCAGGATGAACCCGGGTCCTCACCCAGGATGAACCCGGGTCCTCATCCAGGATGAACCCACCCAGGTCCTCATCCAGGATGAACCCACCCAGGTTCTCATCCAGGATGAACCCACCCAGGTCCTCATCCAGGATGAACCCAGGTCCTCATCCAGGATGAACCCAGGTCCTCATCCAGGATGAACCCAGCTTAGCACAAAGGCTGCTAAGCTATCAGTTCCTCCTGTGTTTAACATGTTGGTTAATCATGTTTAAACATCTAAACACAAAAACAGGAATTTTTTATAACAGCTAGCGTGATGTCGGATACGTGTGCTGTTAACCACCAAAACACGGAAAAACATTAGCATGCTAGCATATGTTAAGCTAGGCTAAGCTAGTTATTACAGTAAGACTGGTTACATCAGTACTAAAAGCAGCTAGCGTGGTTCTGTCAGTGCTTAATAACTAAAACATCACTTAGATAGAAAAACATGGCAGCTTTTCAGCAGCTAACTTACATTAAATATCAGTTATGTAGTTCTGTTAGACACAGCTGAACTACATGTCGGGTTAAACTGTTTGTAGTTCTATAAGTTAAACTAGTTCAGTGATGACTTCAGCTGCGTGCCACATAAACATCATGTAAACCATCAGGTAGATGTTCAGGTGCTCCCCTGGTTCCAGTGTTCATGCTCAGCTACGTTAAACCCCGATGATAAACACGAGTGGCTGATAACACAGTCTAATGGAAGAATTGGATTCGAGCGCTCGTGCTACAGCTCGGCTGAAGCTGCTACAGCGGCTACATCTACTCTTCTAGTTTCATGCAAAGTCACTACTCCTCTAAACCTAACATGCAGCACGGAGGTCCCTACAGAGAGCCAAGGATGGACGGATCCAGGATATCACCGATATCACAACATACATCTTTCACTTTTATATATTTTCATTTTGTGAAAAGAGAACAACAAAAGGATCAAATTAGTACTTTTTCTGTTTTAGCTGAGCTCAACATTTGTGAATGTGTTTCAGAAGTACATAAAAAACTATCAGAGACCTTCAGGAAACTGTGGCAGATAAGAAACCCAGCAGATGAACGCCCACACTTTTTATTTTGATGATATTATTGTGACTTTTGTTGACATAATTCCAGCGCAGACATACGAGAACCATCAGAGGAGATTTGGTGGCCCAACAGGAAGCTCAGATTTTGAGAAGTTTCCAAACTAAATCCACACAAGAAAGTTCTTTAAACTGTTCTGAATGTGTCTATAAATCCAGATCCAATGTCTGTGTGATGGATAAACAGTCGGAATTGTGTTTCTGTATATTAATGTATCAGGAAACCAATAATCAGTCCACCCCCAGACTCTTCCTAATGCTACATTTGCAAACATCTGAGGAAAGCTCGTTACTCCACATAATAATAATAATAATAATAATAATAATAATAATAATAATAATAGGAAAAACGATGTCCTTAAAAACAAAACAAGCAGAACGAAGCACTGATAAAAACAAAGATACCAAGTCTGTACAGAGAAACATCTGCATGCAGCTTCTGGGAAGATTTTTGTCTTTTTACTGACATAATGATAAAAAGTGTTATTGAGTTCATGTTCACACACTAACACACAGATTTAAAAACATTTTAGAGGAACAGATTCAGTGCCAGGTGAAGTTGTTGAAGTCTCGAATAAATCTCATATTTTCAGACAGTTTTAACACGAGACAGAGTCCAAGAAACACAACAGTAAAGACAGGGAGAGCCCTGATACACAACAAAACCATATTCAAGGCCAGGAAAGACCTAAAACACCAGCAGGTCAAAGATAGATCATAATTCTTAGTATTTTTTATTCTAAAATATGAGTCAAAATTAGTTGATGTAAGCCAAAATGATGAAATGTTCAATCTTCTGTAATATATTGTATTATTTAATATTGGTATTTTAACTGTGACCACATAGTTTCCTCTGGGATTAATAAAGTATTCTGATTCTGAAATAGTAAGTCAAACTCAGATCAAAATGATTAAATAATGAGCAAATCAACATTTGACTAACTATTTCATTAATGCTGAATTAGCTAGTGACAATATTGAGTATTTATCATTCCTATTTTAACTGTTTTCTCTCTTTTGGCAGTAATGAGCTTCCATACTTTTAATTGTAGTAAACAATTACATTTTTTAAAAAACTGTTAACACATGAAAGTTGTGTGTTTTAAATGTGTCTTTCCAAACTCTTCATCTTTTATATATCATTGTATTTTTAGCCTCCACACATTACAAAGAAAACTCCACAACATAAGTGAAATGTGTAAAATGTGTTTTTCCTTTAGTAAGTCTCATTAAGGAAGGCTACACGTGTCTGTCATGCAAAGTCTTTACAGAGGTCCTAATGGCACATGCGACTAATTATTTTAAACAACACAATACAATAACCTGATAAAACTTCTGCATTAATCACGTTGATCAAACACTAAATAAATAACTCTAATAAGCCTTTATGGATTTTAAATTCCTACAGTCTGTTAAAGGCCTGCTTTGTCACGTTAATACTGCTAATATCTTGAGTCACATACATGTGTGATCACAGTTAAATCTTCTTTTACAGTGTCAAATGTAAATAAACTGGAATGTCTGAGCTAGTCATTATTTTACTGCATCAGGTTTAACAGAAGTACCTGATTCCACCCTGAACAGGATCACAGTCATCCAAACAGCTTGTTCTTATTTTCTAGGATTATTTGGTCTCCATTTAAATGTAAACACGAATTAGGATCCATAAAGTTTGAAGTGTGTCTATGTGCAAAAGAAAAGAGGATTTTTTTGTACCTCCCACAAAAATAGTTTAAAGCTTAGAAAAAAAAAAGGAAAATGTGTTCATTCTGGCCTGTAACAAAAACGGATGAGCTGAGGCATCTTTGAGAGGTTTGACCAACCAAAACGCAGACGCAGACTTCTCTTTGGGGTTTGACATGTAAAGCTGAATCTCTGCAGCCCCATTCGGACAGGATCTATCCCATTTTTTATTTTCAACTGAGAAAAAAAACAATCAAACTAAAAAACCCTTGTGGTGTTCCACAAGGCTCTATTCTCAGTCTTCTTCTGTTTAACCTCAACAGCCCACATTTTCCATGTGCCTGAATATACATTGTTAAAATCTAAATAAAACTTACATGTCCATATCACAGTAGGCTCACTTTGAGTTTAGTGAAAGGTGTTCAACAAGGCACCATTTCTCGTCCTCTTCTATTATTATTTGTAAAGAGATATCTGCCCCCACACCTTTTTCTTAACAGCTGTCTTTTAAGAAAGTGACAATAAGTTTAATTCTCACTTTTAAAAGGGATAAAAAGCTGAAGTAAATGTGGTATCTTACAATGTCCAATTCCTTTGTAGTAGATTCAATTCAATTCAATTAAATTCAATTCAATTTTATTTATATAGCGCCAAATCACAACAAAAGTCGCCTCAAGGCGCTTTATATTGTAAGGTAAAGACCTTATAATAATACAAGATTCCAGTGCCCTCGTCCGACTGGGGCTGTATGAGAGCTTAACTACTATCAGTTTTCAGTTGATTAAATTTTGATCAAACTCATTATTTTTCTGCTGCATGCTCTAATCTTAGAAGTAAAAGAAAATGTCATCCGCATACATAAAATTTTTACTTTTTCTTAACAGCAAACTTTACTATTTAATCATTATTAGTTTTCAGTTCATTAAATTTTGATCAAGCTCTGCTCTTTTTAGAAATTGTCATCTGCATACATAAAATCTGTAACAGCAACATTTACTCTGCTTTTTAATTTTAATCACATTTTCTACAACATACACTGATCTGCCAGCTTTTTACAAAAACCAGCCTCATTTTAGAGAACAAGGAACATGTCTGTCCAAAAATAAATAAATAAAAACCAGCTGTTACACCCAACTGTGCAAAAACCTAACACAACTGGCACAATCTGAACCTAAACACAGTGAAATCCGTCCACAGAAATAATCTCACTTCAGAAATAATTTTAGCAAGTAGCTTTCAAAGTTTTTTTTTAAAGTGCTATTTTACTTCTATAGATGTTCACACTACTTATTTAGAAACACAGAAATCCATACATCTGAAAGTGATTGATAAGGAGTGAGGCAAGTAAAATAAAGCTAAACCTGCTGTTTCATGCTACAAACCAGACCTGCTGAATAAAGTTCATCAGCATTAAGTTTCTGACAAAGATGTGATCAGATAATATACAACATTAAGAAGGAAGTATCTGAAACACTAAACAATCAAGTTTTATCTGCTACTGTTTTTTCCTTTATCAGTGAGTGCAAAATACTCTTTAAACCCAGCAGGACAGAAATAAGGCAAAGAATTTTAAAGCTGAAGGAAAATATGATCACTGAAGTCATTTATAAAGTAAAAATCTGCTACTTTTCTCAGAGTGGTGTCTTTAAAGTGATAAGCTTTGTGTTTCGGACTGTTGTTTGATAAAATCTAATTTTGAATAATAAACACACAGTCAGTAGTTTAAATAAGAATTGTTAAAGTAACGTTTTATCGGTAAGTTAATCAGATGACTTCACCTCATGAGCTGATATTTTTCATTTTAACACTGAATGTAAAGACATTTGTTAGATATGTAACACCCACTAACACGACTGTGAAACAGCAAGTCCATCGTCTTCATGAACTTGAAGCTATTTCTGGAATTTCTGGAAGATACTACAACATGACATCTTCCTGTTCGACTCTTGGACCAATGGTGGGTAATCAACAAACCAATCGCTTGACCGTCTGCACAGAGCTGACCTGCAGGAAGAGTAAAGAGTAATAGTGGACGACGTTGTGAATACAGCGATCTTATTGCTTTTCCCTCCAGCACTCACTGACATCTGTGGCATTTGGGTTAAAGCGTCGTAGTGATGGAACAAGCAGACATCAGAACGGTGACATGTATGAGGGCAGCACTGGATGGATGATGGCAATCCCACAGTCCCACAGTTCACCGTGAGGTCGCTTCCTGTGTAGTCTTCAGGCCCTGGTGAAGCTGGGGACGACCAGAACAGCAATGGCTGCCACGGCAATTGCCATCACCGCCAGGTTCCAGCCTTTGGAGTCGCTCTGCGGAGATGAGGAGTCACATTGGAATAAACTTTATTTGTACACACATAAACACATTACGTACACATCATTAACATTTCTCCAGTGAATCATTTAGGGTCTTGTTTTAGCCACATGTTAAACAAGAGCATTTCGGAAACTTCAAATGAAGTCTGATACTTTAATTTTGACCTTGCAGTTCTTTTCCATATGTGTGTCCCAAATAATGGAAAAGTATATAAAAAGGGGAGAATGCTACCCTCTTCTACCCCTACCCTAAACAGATTGCTGGTGACCTGGTGGATGAAAAGAGATTAAAACACCACATTCTGACCATCCACCACGGATGGATTCTGAATGTTCCTCTAGGATCTGGTCCAAGGGGTGAAGACATCAGGTGGCCCCTGAAGCAGAGTTTTTGTATGACTGACAGTCAAAGCTAAGCACATATGCAAAAAAAACAAAACACATATTAACAACAAAAACACTCAATATGGCCATAATGAGGTTGTAGTCCGAAGCCTTGGAGATACGCGGGAGCCTTTGGATGTTCTCCTAATCCATCCATACTGGTCACAAATGAAGAGTGAGTGGCAGATTACTCAGTATTTTTCTAACTATCTCTGTATTAGTGTTCAGACCAAAGGTGAAGCAAAGTTTTTGTGCCTCACGATCACATACAGAGTCAATACTAAGATGCAATAATACATGTAAACTGAAAATATTTAACCTTATCGAAATGTTTGCTGGACGCTGTGTCGTGAGGTAAGATTCTCCTAACGCCACCAGTAATCAGAAACAGAGGAGGAGCTCTGTTGCTTTTGTGAACACCTGAAGGTGCATGACTCGACTCTACTTTTACATCGACGCAGAACACTTCGGAAGAAAAATCATACAAATCCTTTGACTTCTTAGTAATTTCTGAAAGTATGTTCCTGTCACTTGGTTCCAGGTTGTGCTTCTCCCATGTGTTGAATATTTTAGGTCCAGAAACACTTCAGCGATTATATTTGTGTGAGTTATGCAAGTTACTTGAGGCAAAACTTGACTTAACATCAATTTATCTATGATGTGGTCCTTTCTGTCTATCAGCCTCCTCTGGCTGTTACTGTAAAAAAAAGGGACAGTTCACCCTGGACTGTACTGCTGTTTATCAGGCTGGAAAGTTTTGGTATGAGTTTCCCAGTTTTGGAGGTATTAGTACAGATGTCTACCATCATTGTATATAATGGAGCTAAATGGCACTCAAAAGTACATTTTTACATTTAAAACCTCAGCGGCATCGTCTCTTTCCACACATCATGACCCAGTTACTGAAAAACATCCACTAACCTCCAAGTGATTTTAATGTAGGCACAAATTTATTTCTGCCAACCAAAAAAAAGAGTGCATGTAGCAATTATTCCATACTTTATGATGACACAAAGCCCATGTGTTTGCTTGTGTAATGCGCTTTCAAGTGGAACCCCTGAACTTTAGTGAAGTATCGACCTTTGAGTCAGTCCCCATAGACTCCCATGTTAAAACTTTACAGCAGAAATAAACATGTTTACGGCCTGATACAAAAACTGTTTGTCTCTATAGCTAATTTCCCCCTTCATAACAACTGTATTAAACTTTTGTTACAGAATAAAGATAAGAGGATGTAAAAGAGAGGAATGAGAAGAAAAAGAGTGTCACTATATGCAGATGACACAGTTTTATACAGTATATTGGAGAAGAGGGAGACTTTAACAATTTACCTGGGGTTTATATCAGGAGTAAGAGACAAACATAACTGTACAGGGAGAGAATGTTTAATAACTCACCTGTTTAAATTGTATTAGGGCTTAACGTTTGCATCAAAGAGGCGTGGCCTCTTTGATGCAAACTGACAGGTGGATGGTGACACAGGTGGCTGTAGCTGCTAGCTGTCTGCTCGGCTTTACTTCAGCTAAATGGAGTCCCAGAACTGGACCTCTGGACCGTGTTTGTGCTGTTGGAGCCTTTTGGAGCACTTTTAATGACATTATCTGACCAATAATATGGCTGCTGTGAGGTTCATGGTACTAACAGACCGTCCAAGAAGTCTGAGCTCCAGTTTTCTCCAGTATCAAGGTCTGTGTGATGCTCCCATACAGTCTGTGGATGCACACTGATAACCATGCTAGCTAGTTAGTTGATAACTTAGCACTCTACCTACTCCTCCAATGGTCACTTCTGGCTCCAGAAAACCAACATAGCAGCAGCTACAATGCTGAAATTCAGACTCCAAAGTGGGCCTCCTGACCACACGCACAAAAACACACTGCAACAGCTCAGCTAAACAACATCAAGGAGTACTAACTGCTCATAAAGAGAGATTGCTAATCGATTATAAGAAAGCAACATTTTTTAAATATCAGAATCTGAAATTTTATACCAAAAAGTCATCAATTATCAATCTGTCAGATGAAGCAATCTGACAAAACAAACTGAGCCCAGCATGAAGTCAGTCAGTACATGTGCCTGTAAAAATCATGGCTGATGGAGGAGCGAGCACCCGTCGCAGCTGATGTTCTACTACAATTCTAACATACAAGTAAAATCTAGGTTTGAACAGAGATCAGGAAGCTATGGCGGCAGATGTTTCCACTGTGAACCTCTTTAACTGATGGATGGGTTCATCTGAAGCATTTGTTTCTTAATTTGTGGTGGAACGAAACAACGGAATGGAGAAGCAGTTTTCTTTCAAAGTGTCTGGTAGAGAAAGAAGGGCGTGGCCATACCTGGTCCCATCTAAGATGCCAGCTCCTCCCACCAGCACCAAATCAAGGCCACTATTACAATCATTCCTATGAAGGGGATGGAGAGAACAGGGGGCTCAGATGGACGAGTGCAGTTCTGGGGAGAAGACAGAAGGTAGGAGTGTGGGGGGGATGGAGAGAGGAGAAAATAAAATAATCAGAATAATAAAGTCAGAGGGCATGAGGGCGAATGGCAAGCAGGGAGCAAACCAAAACGAGGGATCTGATGTGAAATGATTGATAGGCAGGCAGGTCGATCATCAAAACTCATCAAATTTACATAGAATTTGACAGTTTGCGTAAAATTTATGTGAAAGAGAAGAGACGGCAATCAGACAAAAACATGAAAATGAAGGGAGGAAACAGAAAGATTAAAGACAAGATGGTGATTTTTTTTTTTAAAGTTTAAGACTTTAACATTAAAAGTTCAGCATCTTGTCATTTAAAGATCTCTGGGGATCAAATTTGGAGCATCAACAGCTCTGCAGGGGGGTTATGGGTAAATGTTTAACCACAGGTCAGCTGTAGCTATAGAGAGCTGTCCTAAAAGCTGACATGAGTTTCCTAACAAGTGGCTAGTTTATTTATAGCCTAATGTTAGTCTTCTCATGAGAGAATTTACCCATCAAAAATCATGAAAACGGGTCAGTCTGTAGAGAATATCCTAAAAGCATCCTAAAATGTTTATATTCCATAAAGTGATATTTTCTAGAAGCCTGTTTTTTGTTTTTTGTCGAGGGAACCAGGGAGGTACTAAGTTCAGTGTTAAAGGCTGCTACCTTCAAAAAAGTGATACCCCTGCAGCGCTCTATGATGGATAAAAATGTGAGTGAATAATCTGATGAAGAGGAGCAGAGGGGGGACCAGGTCACTGTTTACAAAGTAAAGTCCAAAGTAAAGACAGGCAAGTATTACAAGAAGCTCCGAGTCAAACCTCATGTAAACATGAGTGAGTGCCAAGTCTCAAGTCAGGAAATTTCCTCATCAGTCTTAGAAAACCAAACTCTGTCTAGTCTGTTATTTTCCAACTTATAGTTCAAATTACAAGTACAAGTGTCTAAAGTACCGCTGGAGGTCCAGATAAGGGTGACGTCAAACAGTAGGTCTCGGGTGCTGACTTGCACATTCATGTCTCATGGAAAATTTGGTATTAAAGGTACTGTGCTGCAGTGGTTTGAATCATATCTATCTAATAGACTCCAGTTTGTTCATGTAAATGGGGAGTCTTCTTCAAGCACTAAGGTTAATTATGGAGTTCCACAGGGTTCTGTGCTGGGACCAATTCTGTTTACATTATACATGCTTCCCTTAGGCAGTATCATTAGAAGGCATAGCTTACATTTTTATTGCTATGCAGATGATACCCAGCTTTATCTATCCATGAAGCCAGATGATACACACCAATTAGTTAAACTGCAGGACTGTCTTAAAGACATAAAGACCTGGATTCAATTCAATTCAATTCAATTTTATTTATATAGCGCCAAATCACAACAAAAGTCGCCTCAAGGCGCTTTATATTGTAGGGTAGAGACCCTACAATAATACAGAGAAACCCCAACAATCAAACGACCCCCTATGAGCAAGCACTTGGCAACAGTGGGAAGGAAAAACTCCCTTTTA
>VUQS01076678.1:6123-16245 GCA_015108495.1 Heterochromis multidens
AATCAAGCAAGTGGAGACAGCTGGGAACACAAAAGGGGCAAATCAGGAGTAACGAGGGAGAGGAAGCAAAACTGAACATAATACACAGGAGACGAGGACTCAAAGTAAAACAGGAAGTGGCTAAACACTGAGACACAGACTAAGAACCGAGGACTTGACGTGGGGAAAGTAACAAACACTGAGACATGACAGAGAGGGAATGAGAGGGAGACACAGAGAGAGAGAAAGGGCACAAGAGGGAGACACTGAGAGAGAGAGAGAGAGAGGGCACGAGAGAGAGAGAGAGAGAGAGAGCAACCACGCCAAAATGCCCGGCTAGGGGCTCCGGAGCCATCAAGCGTCCACGCATGGTTCCATCAATTACCTTATAAACAGTACATTTGCATAATGACCGAAACTAACACCACTGACTGACAATGGGCCATAAGGTCAGTGTTAGGTTCGGTCATTATGCAAATGTACTGTTTATAAGGTTGGGGAAACCTGCAGTCAGCTGAGACTGAAGAAGTCACTTGGATAAGTTGACGAAATGTTTCTCTCACTAAAAACGCTACGTCCAGATGAACAGATTCAGCTTTTTGGGATTCTTTTACCTAGATTATTGAGCATGCATCAAGAGACACATGCTGTATGTTTAAACATGTTCAAAATTATTATTAAAAGCCCCAACTTACAACTTATACAATACAAAACTCTCCATAGAACACACTATACAGGACAAAGGGTGTTCCAAATAGGCCTTACACATTCAAACACATGCATGCACTGCACAGGCAAGTCAGCTGAGAACTCTATGCATGCTATATGGTCTTGTACACCTAGTCAGAGGTTCTAGCAGAGGATATGTGAAGACCTATCTACATGGTTTAGTTGCTGTATCCCAACGTCACCCATACTGTGCATTTTAGGTGACGTAAGTGAATTAGACATGGAAGCAAATACGTCACACACAAACTTAGCACGAAAAGTAAGGAAATTTTTTGTTTGGTCAATTATTTCTTTGTTGTAACAATGCTACTTGGCAATAAATCTTATAACGCTGGAAAGCCTGTTTATTTCCCCTTAAATGGTGCTACATTTGTAAGGAAAATCTGCATTTGTGGGTTGAGCAGCACAGTTGAGTTTGTGGGTTGCGCCCATGAAAAACTCGCCAAATTTCTCTGCCAATGCCAAACAGCTTTTTCTGC
The DNA here is from genome assembly GCA_015108495.1 of Heterochromis multidens. Lineage (NCBI taxonomy): Eukaryota > Metazoa > Chordata > Actinopteri > Cichliformes > Cichlidae > Heterochromis > Heterochromis multidens. The sequence goes on from VUQS01076678.1 coordinate 7,311, forward strand.
TATTGACTCTTGTTTTGAGCTTCTGGTACCCCAGGTGTTGTCAATCAGGTGCCTGATCAGCAACACCTGTGAGCATGGACCCTGCTACAGTGGTCAGTTGGTGTCTGCTCCAAGCATGCCACATTTGATTGATCTGGATATGCCCTGTGCTATAGGGCAACTTCAAGCTGGTGTTCCGCAAAACCAAGTTGCAGCATTATTTGGAGTGAGCCCTAGTACCATCTTCAAATTGAAGGCCAAGTTCCATATAACAGGGGGATATCAGAGATAGGCTGTGAAGTGGGTGTCCCAAGAAGACCACTCCACAAGAAGACCGTTTCCTCAACCTGTCAGCACTTAGGGACCATAGGCAGTCTTCTACAGATTTGCAGTCAAGATTTGCAGGACGACATGGCTGACGATTCTCTACCCAGACAATCCGGACCAGACTGCACACAGTCAATCGCCGGTCTCATAGGGCTGTCAGGAAGCCTGCCATGACTGCCCTTCACTGTTAGGCCTGTTTGTGCTGGTGTTGGCAACATGTGCACTGGAACCTGAACGTGCGAAGGAAGATTATGTTCAGCAATGAGTCCAGATTCTGCCTACAGCAGTTGGATCGGAGGGTCAAAGTGTGGCGAAGACATGGAGAACACTATGCTGATTGCTGCACTGATAGAGTAACAGCTTTTGGTGGAGGTCGTGTGATGCTGTGGGGCAGCATCTCCCCCACTGGAAAAACAAGGCAATCTCAATGCAGAGAGACAGAGATGAGATTCTGCAACCAGTGGCCATCCGATATCTCCACAGTCTGGGACCGAACTCTATCCTCAAAGATGACAACACTCAACCACACAGTGCGGGGTTTATCCGTTTATCTGAGACTACCTCAAAAATTGGGAGTGGACAGGATTAAATGGCCTGCCTGCAGTCCTGATCTCAACCCCATTGAACACTTGTGGAATCAGTTTGGGCGTGCTGTTCGTGCCAGTGTGACCAACACTACCACACTGGCTGACTTACGACAAATGCTGGTTGAAGAATGGGATGCCATCCCACAGCAGTGTATCACCAAACTTGTGACCATAAATTATTATATTGTGGCTGTGTATGGTTCTTCCACAAATTACAAATTAAATAGTTTATTCCAAATTACCAATATGTCTTGTTTCTTCAGACTTCATCCAATCCAATAAATGACACCAAACAAGAGTCAAGAGATGGTACTAAGGCTAACTCCAAATAATGTTGCAACTTGGTTTTGCAGAACACCAGCTTGAAGTTGCCCTATGGCACAGGGCATATCCAGATCAGTCAAACGTGGCATGCTTGGAGCAGACACCAACTGACCGCTGTAGCAGGGTCCATGCTCACAGGTGCTGCTGATCAGGCACCTGATTGTCAGAATCTGGGGTACCAGAAGCTCAAAACAAGAGTCAATAGCAGAAAAAGCTGTTTGGCATTGGCAGAGATGATTTGGCACGTTTTTCATGGGTACAAATGTGGCACAATTTAAGGAGAAATAAACAGACTTTCCAACTGTATGATATTTATTGCCAAGAAGCATTGTTACAACAAAAAAAATTATTTCCTTACTTTTTGTGCTAAGTTTAGTTTTTACGGACTTATTGATATCTAAGAAAAATATCCTCATGAATTGGAAATACAAAAAAATATTTATGTGTTACTTAGCATATAAATGTACTTCTAGATCACATTAGTCTGGAGAGAATGTCTGCCTATTCAAAAAAAAAAAAAAAATTTGAATTTAATTTTATTTTCTCTAGACCTCACTAATCAATTCCATTACTTAGTGGGGGTGGTTGGCTGTGGTCTTATCTCCCTGTTTGCCTTGCAGGTGGCTGGGGGTGGACCTGGGGACTGCAGACGTCTAGTGGCTTCTTGGGGCTGGAGGGCTATGGCTGCTGTTTCGTGTTATCTGTGTGTCTGCCCTGCTGGGTGGTAGTGGGGGACTTAGGTGGGTGCTGCCTTGCGATCTTGGGGTGTGGGGCCTGGGGTACTCAGGGTGGTCGGTGCTGGGCCTGGACTGGGTGGCCGGGTTCCTCTGTGCGGGTCCAGGTGTGGGGTCTCGGGCCCTGGCACCAGGGGGGCATCTGTTTCCTGGGTGTATGGATGTGTACCCAACAAATGTGTAGCAATTGTATGATGCCATCATGGCAATATGGACCAAAATCTTTGAGGAATGTTTCCAGTACCTTGTATAATGTATGCCACAAAGAATTAAGGCAGTTCTAAAGGCAAAAGAGGGTGCAACCTGGTACTAGTAAGGGGTACCTATATGTACCCTATGCATGTTAAATCTCTTTTCCACATACCTGTAACAACCACTGCTATCTGCAACTGAAGTGAATGGCAGGAGGCCTAGAGAGGGAACAAGGGGCTACAGGTGTCTTTTATCATCAGCTCTGATTGGGGATTTTGAGCAGAAGTCAGAGCTAAGCTACGTTCAACTGCACACTGTAGGTAAGCAATCCGAACCACGCTGACAATATTTATTTCAAAGTGTTTTTATTACAAAACCTCAGAACATTGGGATGTTAGAAAGCTAATAAAGCTTGTTATTTTAATCTTACCTACAGATTTGATTCTCTGCTTATAGAGATTAACTGTTAACAAGAGTTCCTGATGAGAGTTGAAAAGGTTTGAAATGTTCTAATCTGAATAAGTTATTTACCCATGTTTAAAGAATGGGGCCGAGGCAAAGGGATTCTTCTATTCTAACCCTCACTGTGTTTTTATTCATTGCTTATGACTGGATCTTGAAGCATTAGTATACAACTTACTAAAAGAAAATATTTTAAAGTAGTGGTAAGATTTTGAACATGAAGTGAACACTACTATGGCAAAGATTTTATTTTCAATAAATGAAGAACTAACAATTTTTATAAATAAAAACACAAAGGCAGGTGGGGTTTCACTGGAGTCATAATACAAACATAAGCCAGCATTTATCAGTCACGAGTGAACATGGATTGCTTTTAGTTCAGAGGTAAGAGACACATTACCTAACAAGACATGTATGTATGGCTTTTAACCATTCCTTTTTTTGAGGGAGGGCTTTTAAAAGCTGATGGTGTAAAAATTAAAACTGAGGAAATACATTACCATGTATAGATACACACTTCAAGATCATGTTTCTTTGTTTCATTAGTCCCTACCACATGTAATACCTTATACTTGATTATTATGCATTTCTCTAACCTTTTCCTTCATGCAAGGGTCCCCTTTTTGTGTAACATTCTTTAAAGAAAATATTTTTTTACTTAAAAAAAAAATAGCATTACTTCTTGACTGGTTTTGCAAGACCAACATCAAAAAAAAGATGGAGATAATTTTAAATTGCAAAGACACAGCAAAGCCTTGAGATGCACGGATAATCTGAGCCTTGCGCAGCTGCAACACTGAAGTGTATTCATGAATGACACATCTCAAATCAATCAAAAAGATTATATGCACATTATAGCACACGTACCAACAAAAATATTGGTGCAATTTGGACTTATTTTTATCACTGCAAGTCAGTAAAATAAATAATTTCATGTGACAATATAAATCCTTTGTAAAATGTCCTTGTGGGTTTCAGCAACAAAAAAGTGCCCAGACTTGCCTCATTCTTTGGAAGCAGGGAGGGGAGGGAAGGGGTCGAGGGTGGTGGAATTTAGAAGTCACAATGATGAATAAGCTTCTCATAATTTAAAAAAAAAAGTGCTGCTGCTTCAGCTACATGTGGATGTCTGGATGAATATGGCAGGCTGACAGGGGAGAAAGGGGGTCAATATCTTTGGAAAATGTTTCTCAGCAGGACGACGAAGAACATCCCAGCAGGTGGTGGTGATGAGGATGTTAGTCCTCGATGGAGGGCAGTGAAGTCACGGGCACTCGGCGGAAAAAGAAACTGGATCCTCTAAAAAGTTGACCCTGACATGAGGCGGACAAAGTGGAAGAATATACATTATAAAGTATCATGGAAAAAAATACTGTGAACTGAGTAACTCCATGCTAATATTGGCTCTTCTCTCTCTCTCTGCCACATTTAACCAAATGCACCACTGAACGACACAGGAAATCATTCCTGCCTGTGGCTCTCTCTGTACAACTCCTCCATCTAAAGCACAAGTAGACACCGCAACAACTGTACATCTTTAGTATTATAAGGGCAGTATGATAAGAGGGAACCTCAATTAACTATTCTGTAATATATTAGGATATGTATATATTGAGTTATTGTATATTAGAGCTGCATCTCCACAGTAGTAACCCATCCACAATAAAAGCTTTTGGCATTGTAAGGAAAAATGCGATAGAGTCAAAGGGAAGTTTTTGGGGTTTATAAATCAAATATTCTGCTTAAATGAGCACTTACATCTTATAACTGTTTTGTAAACACATTATTTCTGGTGTTTTGTTTCTTTAGTTATTAAACCTGTACTCCTGCCCTTTTTACCAAGTCCTATTGCCTGTGCTTATAGGGTTCTGCTTAAATTCAAATTTGACAAACTTTGTAGGCCAAAAGGATCATTACACCTTGTCCAAGTTTAAAGATTCCTATTACTGGAAGACTACTGTTTACTTGAAATCCATTTGAAGTGTTTCAAAACAACAAAAGAAGATTTTTTTTAGGTTAAACACCTCCACATACTGCATTAACTGTTGAGAAACTACAGCCATTTTTATACAACGTCCCCTAAAGTAATTGGACAAATAAACATAAATAAATACAAGGATTATTTTTCATACTTTGGTAAAAAAATCCTTTGCAGTCTAGCACCCATGAACATCACCAAATGTAGCTTTACCTCCCTTAAAATGCTCTATCTGGTTTTTTCTGCAGTTTGTTTGTGGGTATCTACACCTTCAGTTTTGTCTTTAGTAACTGTTTGCATGAGATCAGGTGACTGACATGGCCATTGAAGAATATTCCATTTCTTTGCCTAAAGAAACTCTTGAGTTGCTTTTGCAGTATACTTTAGGCCATTATCCATTTGCACTGTAAAATACTGTCCCACCAGTTCTGCAGTATTTCACTGAACCTGGGCAGCAAGTATAGCCCTGTACGCTCCACAATTCATCCTACTACTTCTATCAGCAGTCAAACTATCAGTAAAAACTAGTGACCCAATTCTATTGGCAGCCATACATGCACATGCTGCAACAGTACCACCGTCATATTTGACAGATAGTGTGGCATGCTTTGGATCTGCATACGCTTTTAGTTTCCTATTACTTGAGTGTAACCAGTGGTTTCCACTTTTTTGTAAACCCTCTGAATTTACATTCACAACGGTGTCTCTTGATTGTAGACTTTGTACCTCCTCCTTTCTTGACCTGGCTAGATGTTGTGAATGGTTTTTTCTTAACTAACGAAAGAATTCTGCCATCATCCTCTTTAGTTGTCTTCTGTGGTATTTCAGGCCTTTTGGTGGTGGCAAGCTGGCCAATGCATTCCTTCATTTTAAGATTGTTGATTTGGCCACTCAAGTTTTTGCCTCCTTCCCATCAACATCTTTTTATACCTATATTGAGAGTTCCAGTAAACAGCTACCAAATGCAAGTTCAACACTTGAAATCAAATCCAAATTTTTAATCAGCTTAATTTGTCATGGAACAAAGTAATGGTATTAGGGCATTAAATGCCATGCTAAATTGCCATTTGTACATAATGAACAGTGACAGTCAGTGTACCTTGTTGCTCAGGTGATTCCAGCAGTGCAGCCAGGACTTGAAGATGAGAGACTGAGGAGGAAGTCCTGCAGCCAGTCTGACAACACAAAGCTCAGCAGTCAGACTGAAGCATCAGGACTGCTGAATGATTTTGCAAAGAAACTTTAAAAGCATATTTTCTGTAAATTTGATTCCCCAACATCAAGGTCAAAATGTGGCACAAAATGATGCACTCTTCTGGGGACAAAAATCAAATGCGAAAATGATGAACCATTTATTGTGTGAGCATAACATCAGATTTGGAGATCCTAATTCTGCACATACAGTGATATGGAAATGCTGTCAGACTCATTCATTTTTCCCCCATCAATGTATACACAATAAAGCACATTTAAAAGGAAAAATAGACTGATTAAGTATTTTGTAAAGGTATTACAAATAAGAGTGAAATATCCTAAAAGTATTTAAAACTTTAACTCCTGTTATGAGCTCCGGTGCATCGTTCTTGTACCAATGGTCAAGTTTCTACAACTTGAGTCCAGCTGAATTCATTGGACATTATTTGGAAAGGCCTCAGTTGATAGTATATGTAAAACTAAGCTGCTGGGTAGAGAACTGTGTAGATCGGCAGCCTAGGATTGCCGCATTTGTTAGAAAGTGGAAACTCAGAAATAATTCAAGGAAAACACTGTCGGAAGTGAGTGGCAATCATATCAAAAATACTAAGTTCCTCAGTTAGAATTACACGACTTTGCTTGTTTGGTAAGGTTTGTTAACTTTTTCCAGAAGTTTTGTGTAAATGTTGCCTTTTTACCCTTTGGTATTCCACATTGGAGCTTCCACAGATCTGCCATCATGTCATCATGTATCAGTTTGTGACAAAAAAAAAAAAAAAATTGTTGAAACCATTTAACATGAGTCTGATAAAAAGCAAATTGTAAACCTTAAAAGAGTCTACAGTATAAAGTATGGGGATTAACTGACCACCGGTTTCAATCAATACTACCTTTAAATAGTAAATGAAAAAAGTTCTCAAATTGTGTTTAGCTTAATGACTCACCCACAATTGTTGACTGCCATAAGATCAGCCACCAGCATGAATGGATATGTAAGGACACTCACTGCAATCTAGAGAAGCACACACTGCATTAATTTGAATATTGACACGTAGGAGAAACCTTTCATATAAAAAGTCTGAAGAGTAAACTTACGCCCATCACAAATTTAGTGTAGCTTCTAACTGCAGAGGCCTGATTGAACTGCAACAGAAATTTAAAGAGAGGGGTGAAAATGTTATTTAATGGATTTACAGGTCTCTAGAAACAAAAAATATAAATAATGCACCTGACAGTTTTTACAATAGTTTGTAAAATAAACAGTGCACTACTATGGACCACATAAGCATATCCAAGTGTCTCTTAAAAACCTGCATGAAAGTTTTCATTCACTCATCATTTTACTTTTTATTTTTCTGAAAAAGCTAGTAAGTTGCCTTTAAATAATCTCAACACTTCTTGCACATGTTTCAAACTAAAAATCTGTCATGAATTAAAAGAACTATGTCCCTTGAGCTGATTGAAGGCTTGAGTTAATGTGTTACAAATTTTCATAACATTTTCTGCTCGACCGTCTCTGATTTGCCTATAAATTTTATGGTCCAAAGTTTGAACATATATAATGATTGCTGTGAAATTTTAGTTTCACATATCAAATACTTTTAAGGCATTCATTTATTTATCTATTTTTAAAAATGGTCTGTCTACCCACTTTCAGGACATTTTTTTGCACATTGAAATCTGAGGCAATGTTTGAACATGAATATCTCAAAACCTATTAAAGATAAAAGCCTGAAATTTTCACTGGTCTTTCTTACTGTCAAAGTGAAACAGGATATGTAATTTGGGACAGATGTATTAAAAAGGGTCTACGTATTGGCTAGTTAAAATATGAAAAAAAATTAAAGCTGTCCTGTAAAGTTCCATATTTGAGCACACACTAATCAAAAAAACTTCACATTGCAAAAGACAACGAGCGACAATTTCTGATTGGTATATAGTTGAATTTCACCATATTGTAAAATAAAGCATGTACAATACTTTTATAAATAAAATTCTTAGTCACAAAAATGAAGAAAATGCCATTTTCATTCAACTTTAATGCTGTATTGAGCAAATATGACAAGTTGTAGCACAAAAACAAAAATATCAGTAGATTGTCCTATCCAAATAGAACAAAATTCTGGAGTTTCCAATTGTACTCTAACTATAACTCAGAAAATAATTTAGTTAAATATGTGCATATTTTTCATTTTCAAGACCTGGGTCACTCCATCTCAAATCATCAAAATTTTAGAACATTTTCCGCTCCGCCATCTCCGATTGGCATAAAAATTTGATTATCCAAAACTTGGACAAATAAAATGCTTCGTATATCAAATACTTCACTAGATTTTTTTTTAATATAAAAACCCGTGCAACTGACTTTCATGCCATTTTTTTCTGCACATTGAGGCAATGTTTGAACAAGAATATTTCATAACTATTAAAGATAAAAGTCTGGAATTTTCTTTTTACCATCAAAAAGAATCAGTATACAGTGCATCCGTAAAGTATTCACAGCGCTTCACTTGTTCCACATTTTGTCATGTTACAGCCTTATTCCAAAATGGATTTAATTCATTTTGACTTCAAAATTCTACACACAATACCCCATAATGACAAAGTGAAAAAAGTTTGCTGGAAATTCTTGCAAATTTATTAAAAATAAAAAACAAAAAGTATAACATGTACATAAGTATTCAGTCTTTGCCATGACACTCAAAATTAAGTCAGAATTGTGTCAGATGTTTCTACAACTTGATTGGAGACCACCTGTGGTAGATTCAGTTGATTGGACATGATTTGGAAAGGGACACACCTGTCTATATAACAGTGCTCCTCAATTATTTTCTGTTACGTCCCCCTTAGGAAGAAGAAAACATTTCGTGCCCCCCCCACTCTCCCCCGCGACTATAAATAGTATCATTTGTCTATAAAATTGTTATTATAAGTACATCTCTGCATAACATTGTATCCTTATTAACATTAAAGAAAACAAAAAAAGAAAAAAGAAATACAGACACACCGGTCTTTCCTCGTCTCCCACCGGAGTCCCAGTGAAGCCAAGCGCTACATACGCTTCGTCATATTTCCTCGTCTTAGCTTTCGGGAAACTTTCGTTTGTCTCATTATCTACGTCTGTCTCCACCTTTCTTTTCGTCACTGTTAAATATTTT
>VUQS01076683.1:0-12500 GCA_015108495.1 Heterochromis multidens
TTATTTTTCAACAGGACAATGACCCCAAACACACCTCCAGGCTGTGTAAGGGCTATTTGACCAAGAAGGAGAGTGATGGAGTCTTGCGCCAGATGGCCTGGCCTCCACAGTCACCTGACCTAAACCCAATCGAGACGGTTTGGGATGAGATGGACCTCAGAGTGAAGGCAAAAGGGCCAACAAGTGCTCAGCATCTCTGGGAACTCCTTCAAGACTGTTGGACAACCATTTCAGGTGACTACCTCATGAAGCTCATTGAGAGAAGGCCAAGAATGTGCAAAGCAGTGATCAAAGCTAAGGGTGGCTATTTTGAAGAATCTAAGATATAAAACATGTTTTGGGTTATTTCACACTTTTTTGTTTACTACATAATTCCATATGTGTTCATTCATAGTTTTGATGCCTTCAGTGAGAATGTACAATATAAATAGTCATGAAAATAAAGAAAAAACATTGACTGGGAAGATGTGTCCAAACTTTTGACTGGTAGTGTATATGCATGATGACCTTGTTTGTGAGGGCCTCTACTCAAAACCTGTTATCCACACATGCTAGGCCATGGTTGTCCAGTGGTTACCACTGACACTTCATATATGCAAGAAGGTCATGGGTCTGTGAATTTGCAGCTGTGTTGAGGAGGAAGTGTTTAGCTTAAACCTCTCAACTACATTTAGACATAAAGGGATGTCTTTTCAACAGCCTGGAGGACATATTTTCACCTTTCACTTTTCAACCAAATCTCAGTATTTAGACATCTTACAAAGTTGTCTTTAATGCCTTTTCACCAAGTTTTTACTGGGTGAGTGCACAAAGAGGACATTTCTGACAGATGATCCCTGTCTTATATGGCTCCAAATCGCCTGGCAAGATCCCTGTCAGCCTGTCTCTGAGAAGTGAGCCTGAGGGCCTGTAAAGTCAAGTGCCTTTGACACTCAAGACAAATGGTGTCCTCAGCTCACGTTTGAGAATATTCGATCACTACCCATGGATGTATGGCAAACTGATCTATGCACAGACACAGAGGGAACTAATTACTTATGTTATCATCATCACCATCATCATCAAGTTCACATGCGCTGTTTCCAAAAAGCAAATGTAGGGCAGCCAGTGAGCCTTATCGTTTGTGCAGGCACTGCCACCTTTCAAAACTTACAGGCATTAATTAAGAATCCATTATGTGCCTAAATCCATCAGAAACATGGACATTATGCAGAGTGGCACCACATTAGTCTAGCCTGTGTTGTGTTTTGTATGCAAGAGTTGTAACAATTTCTTGTGGGTTTTTGTAAAAAGAGCAGCAAAGCCATCTGTTTCTTAGCAGTTCAGGATGCAGAGTGAATACTGATAAGGACACCAATGTTCTTGCTAATGTGTCAGCTCACAGCTCTATCAGATAAGCCAGAGCAGCAGGATATCATGTAACTTGTGTCATAACTATCAATCTGACACAAACAGGAAGAGCATTTGTCTTTTCACTGGGGCACCTGCAGATACCGACCTGACAAATCGAGCTAAATTACAGCCGATTTGCCACAAAAAAGACAATTTTTCAGAGGCATTTTCTGCTTTCAAACCCTGGAATTTCCATGTACGGGTTTACAATGCAACATTCACAGACAATATTGATTTTTCAATATCTAGGTGAGCATACAATTCATATTCTGGTATCAGTCAGTGAGATATCTAAGTCAAGGTGTGAACTCATGCCTCAGACATCCATTCAGAGACCAGTGAATCACTAATCCTTGTCTAGGTTTGACTTTTTATTTAGTGAAGTCCAGTTTAAAGAAAAAACTTTTTTAATTTGAGCATTTAGAAAATTTGTAATTTATTTGGGTTTTCTTGATGTGAAGCCTTTCATTGCGAACTGACCACACTGTGAAGGACGCCAGTAGGATCACGCCAAATAAAGGACCACCCAGACATGTCAGAAGGTACCAGGGTCAGGCCTTGATAGAATTTTGCTCCTGAAGGTCAAGATAATTTGGAGTGATTTCAGACACATCACCTTTTAATCTGAATATTTACAGCATCGGATTGAGTCATACATAAATCAGCCGCGAGGTCATATGAAAGGCGCACGCCTCTTAGATAGTCCCAACACATTCTTTTAAGGTCACACAGCTCTAATCGTTATCTTCAGCCCTCATACTAAAATCAAACAGGGAACAGAAAACGACAGAGAAACAAGATTCATCTTAAATCCCTCTAAGCCTTTATCGAATAAAAGCTCACTCACAATGAATCCAGCATACTGGAACAAATGTAAACAAGGAATTGACACACATTCATGCACAAACACACACCCTCAAAGCTGAGATGTACAAAGAAGAAAAAAAAAAGGTAAAAAAACCCACTACTGTAGCTGTCCATAGCTACATAGACTATTGCAGTTCACTGTAGGGCTGCAAATGAAGCAAGTCATTAGTTTTGGAGAACACTGAAATTACATTTGGTGGTATACCGTTGATGGCCATGTGCTTTACATTGATTCCAAGTGAAAATGGATTGAAAATTAAGAGTTATAATGATTTTTAATTGTGGTCAGAACTCCTGCCTTAACAATATGGCAGCTGCAATAAAGCAAAAGATTGAACCCTGTGGTAATGAAGATAAAAGTCTCGTTACAGCCACAGAACGATTCTTTTGAATGGTAGAAGTAAAGATATGGCGTATATGGCATAAAACCTGTGTGTAGCTTGGTGACAAGTCCACATCTAGCGTCAAAATGTCTGGAGAATTGCGTTAGGAATTACTGACCCAACTGAAGCCTGATTAAAGTTAATTGCTCCCCAGTGTGCTATGACCAAGCATGACAGATTGCATGGCTATATACGTCCACATTTACGCCCACATAGCCGAGTGTGAATGAATACCTCTGTAGGTGCTGCCAATAGGGACTGCCTTTGAGGGCTAATGTGAAAGCTATCCATCATGTTTTGATCACTATATTCTTGAAAGGTACTCAAATGGAACTGATGATAAACTGTTGAAAATCCGCATAATCACTCCTTGAGGCATTACAGTTTTTTCCTTTTTTCTTGAGAGAAGAAAAATTATTTAATGTTTAATTATTGACCTAACAGCATGGTACAGTACAAGCTGGAGTAGGTATCTTTTTAGTCACACTCATATCTCACACACCGGGATCCAGTTCCTCCTGAGACGACAGAAAGCATTCTCAGGTTCTGAAGAATGTTGTAAACATTTCTCTTGCATAACATTTGTACATTATGCATAAACTGTGTGAAAGAAAAAAAAAACAAGTATAAATCTGATTATTCATTAAATATTCAAAAACCGTGTCCTCTGTCCCCAGCTCTGAATTCATGTGAACATTCTCACCACAGTATTATGTCTCTTATATCAATCTTAATTACTTCCCATCGTTCAAGATTGTAGCTGATGATTCATTTATTCGTTTATTTTCTTGAGAACTGTTTATACAATCTGTGAGAACTGCTCCAGGGTTTATAGCAGATAAAAAAACAAAACAAGATCATTATACTCTCAGGACAAAGACCTTGTCAAAATGCAATTAAAATATTTACTGAGAATTAGCCAAAAGACCAGAGTATGAAAACTGAGTCAAACGTGAGAGAATACACTGTAAATTTGCCTTTTAAATTCCTTCTTTTTTCATCCACTTATTGTGGTTGTGGCACTTTTTTTTTTTCTTGTTAGTAGATACTGTTACATTTTTAAATTTAACAACTCTCTCTGACATAGCTTTTATGCACAACAAAAACAACACCTTCTTCAACTTGCAAACAATCAGGAGGAACAAAGAAATGCAGTTAGAGGTAAATAGTTTCTCAAGGGGAACAAAACCAGCTCCAGTGATGGCTTTGCTGGCTTAAAAAAGATAATGAAGAAAAATTCCACTAGATTTATTTAATTGGTCTTTTCTTATACTTCATTGTCCTCAATTTTTATATCCAGGAAGTTGCTACTACTTTTCAGACAGGGTGTTGAAATGAATGGGATGCTGCATGAGCAGCTTAAGCTAATATGACTTTTAATTATACCTTTCTGGCACAATTTATAGGCTGAACAATATCATATTGAGTCTATTTTATGCACAGTCAGAGCTGACGTTGTTGTAGTGTCGTAACTGAACAAAGACAAATGTCTGCAATTAACAGTTATGAGGCTGCAACAGAAGTGTGTCATAGTCCCATGTCTCCACTGCTGCTCTGACTTTTTCTTTAGTTCCTTGGCACCCAACCAACTCTCAACTCTGAGTGTTTTTCTTTTTTAGTAAAAAAAAAACAAAAAACAAAACTCAAGTTCTAACATCCTTCCCACGGTGCTTCCTCCTCATATGACAAGCAGCTCACTGCCTGCTCCGTTCTGTAAGCCTTACAATCCCATTCACCTGGCTACCTGTCTACTCCCCACTGGTAACTCCTGCGACTCCACCCTCACATGCCTCTGCTTCACCAGCTCAAGACCTTCTCATCTGCCAACGTCATTCATGTGACCAAACTTTCTGACAAACCAAACCTTTTAAATCTTTTTTTTATGCCCCATGTTCTGCATTTGGGTCTACCAGCTTTTGTTACTGTACTTGGTATTTCTGGCAAACATAACACAATATAAGGGTAGGTTTAAACCATGTGTTTCTAATGGTAAAATGCATGGTAACACAGACCAAGAAAAGGCAGCAGGAAAAGAAATTATACCTTCTGATACAAGGGTGAAATCTTCAGAAAATGACAGGCTTCTCCCACCTTCAATGTCCCTCCAAGTCCCTTTCTCTGGATGAATCCTGACAGCTGAAGTGGAACTCAGGAATCATCAAAAGAAAGGCAACAATTCCAGCTTATAAACCCCGACTCTGTGTGGAACAGCTGACTTGTCAGATGTGTAAAAGAAAGCATAACAATATTTATAGTCAGATAAATTTTATGATGTTACTGCTGTGGTGTGTAAAGGTGCACATCACTCTCAATTTAGATGTGATGCTGCAGGTATTTATTAAATCAAAGAAAAGACACTGCAGTGTGTTATGTAATAGATCTGATACTGGAGAGAAGGAAGCAAAAAAAAATAAACCATGGAAGTTTATTTGTGATGTTTTTGCTTTCTATGTATACTGCTGACTACAGACATAAATAAAGGCATTAGTTTTCATTATGCAGAAATGTGAAGAAAAACTGAAACACTAAAAGAAAAACCACTCTGCTCTCTAAAAAGTACATTTATGGCCAGCAAAATATCCATTGCCTTAAATATGCAATAAGATCACATGCAAAAATTCCCATATCAACACTTTTTAATTACTAACTTGCCACTGTACCCCTTTACTAAATCCCAACAGTAGATTTGTAATGTAAAAAATATAAACAACCAAATTTAAAGAGAAGTAGTTGCTCCAAGAAATAAGAACATGCATAATGGTATAATGAATTGCAAGTTGTTTTTGGATATGTTGTAACCCCATTTGTCCTCTCTTCAAAGTCAAAAGATTCTCCACACACTCAGACTTATCCAATTAAAATTTTCTGTTCTGATTATTGTCTTGCAGATTGAAAGATGGGTCTAGCAAATGTAAATTGCATCAGTACCCACATTGTGGGTGACTGTCACAATGATTCCAATGCACCTAGTCTCTCCTGACTCTCAGTTGGAAGTGCTCCATTCTTTAATTAGACATGAGAAAAGGGCTGAATATATGTTGGTGATGAACTCTTCAGTAATTCAGTTTCACTAAACAATGCCACTGCACTTTGATTATTAATGACAAAGTCATTTCATTTTCCTCTCCCTAACCTTGTTAATGGCATTCAAGTCTCAGGGTAAGCAGGGATGCTCTCTTTCAGCTATACAGGCGGTGAAGTGTCCTCAATAAATACAGTGAATCTCTATATCAGCTCATGGATGCCTTTATCACTCATGAAAAAAGAAAAAGGGACAGTGTTCATTCCTTTTAACTCATACAGCTTCTTCGTCCATTCAGTTCAATTCAATTCAATTCCATTTATATAGCACCAAATTACAGCAACAGTTGCCTTAATGCACTTGAGATTGTAAGGTACCCTACAATAATACAGAGAAAACCCCATATGAGCAAGCACTTGGTGACAGTGGGAAGGAAAACCTCCCTTTTAACTGGAAGAAACCTCTGGCAGAACCAGGCTCAGGGAGGGGCAGCCATCTTCTACGACCGGTTGGGGGCGATATAGTCATGTAAGAATATTACCTTTTCCTTATACTTCAAGTTAACAAGCTATAGAAAGAGGAGTTTAAGTCACTGAGTGAGAAAACCAAGTACAACTAAAGGGGGGGCAAAAAAACCACAAGAAAATATATTTTGTTTAGCCAGCAAAATGCATTCCAAAGTAGTAGAAGTTGTTAAAACATTTTACATTTGCTTGTGACCTTTTGCATGATTGCTATCTGTAGCTATGTATTATGTGAAGAACTAAAAACTATGTTACATGTTATGTGATATAGCAATAACAGCCAAATAAGAAGGTACTGCATAAGAATTAGATTTTAAATCTCCAATGCCTCAGCTCTACCTCCATTTAATGAAAGAACACCCTGAGGAAACACAACTCTAATGAAAGCCAACATTAATTGATGCAAAATGAAAAATACAGATGTCATGGATGCTGAACACAAATTGGATGGTGATTTTTTTTTCCAGTAGTAATCTGTGCCAGCATCCTTAATCCAAAGCAGGCTACCCTGCCTTGCAAAAACTTTGTCTGTAGAAAACATATTTGACCAAATCATTTGACTGTGGTGCAGGCATGCTATGAGCATTGTTATAAAGCATAACATCACTTGGACTTCTAACTATATGTGGATCACTCTGCACTTTAGGTCAGTGTAAATTTGGAAAATCCTGGTTACTGCCATCAGGGAAATTGCAGTCAGAATTCTGTTGTTTAATTTGATTGACAGGCATTATGTTCAAAGATGATGGAAGTGTACTGCACTGTTATCATTGTTTGACTATAAACTATATTTGAGACTAGATGTAATGCGACTGACTGAGCTTGCACTAGGACTGTGCATGATGGTGCAGTGTTTAGAAGGTCAAGAAGGTCCTGGGTTCAAATCCACCAGTCCACTGTGGCCTTTCTGGGTGGAGTCTGTTCTCCCTGTGCCTGCATGATTTCTCTCTGGGTACTCTGGATGTCATGATTGTCAAGCTAACTGGCAATTGGGTGTGAATGTGAGCATGAATGGCTGTTGGTCTCTGTGTGTTAGCCTCGAGGTAGATTGGTGACCTGTCCAGGGTGTACCCCGCCTTTCGCCCCATGATAGCTGAGATAGGCTCCAGCCCTTATGCAACCCTGAACTGGATAAACGGACGAAAATAGATGGATGGATGGATAGGCTGGAAGAGACCTAAAACTAGGTCTAGATGTAAAAACCACACAGCAACCCAAAGGGCTAAAAATAATCATGTAGAAGAAATAGCAGTTCAGCCAGTTTTAGCCTCTTTAGACAGTTCTCCCCTTCATAACAACTGTACACTGGGTGATTTTTAATTTTTTTGTCATAACTCATCCTGAACACTGGAGTTTGGTGCTTGGTGGCTTTGATTGCTAGGAGTCCCAACAAAGGCAGCTGTAGCTAATGTCTGGTAGGCCTCATCTCTGCTGACAGGAATCAGTGAACTGGATCTCTAATGCATCCTGGTGCCTTTTGGAGCTTTTTAATTGAATTATCTGACAAGCAGTGTTAGTCTCTTACCTAGCACTAATAAAAAGATATGTGTTTTGTATGTTGCATACAGTTAATGGATGTAGCTTCCTAATCAAGCCTACTAGTGTTAACTGACAACTAACTCCACCCTCTCTTCCAAATATGGACATTTCTACCAAAAAACTTAGCACTGCAGCAGCCAAAACTCAAACACTGAGGCTTAAAAACAGAGTCAGAAAGTATGCTACAGTCTATTATGGTCCACCTTGAAGAAAACACCAACCAAATGTTAATCAGGTAAGATTTTTGCTTTTTTATGGTTTGAGTAACAAAATATTTTGACTGGACCTCTTATTAGTAATACTGTCATACCACAAACTAATTAAACTATTTGCTTTTTAAATTGTTTTGGAGTGTAAGACGAATTCATGAAGAGCAAATGCCACGCTCTCACAAAGTGACAGAAGATGAACCTTGCAACAGTTTTTCTTTTAGCTGTAGATGTGAAATCAATTTCAAGCAGCTGCCATAGCTGTAGAGAGAGACTCTAGTATAGGCCAAATAAGGCCACTCTATTTCTCTTTCTCACTCTCACTGTTCAATTCAGTTCTTTATTTAGGATTGATATGACTGTCAGCTGAACAACAATGAAGATACAATCTGAAAATAAGGTGAGAAAAATATCATTTAACTATTAGTAGATAAAATGGCCAAAAGAAATAAAAAAAATGTCTTACAAACTAGGTTTTTTTTTGTTGATTTGTCTGTAGATGCATACTGCATTTTTAATAACCTCCAAAGGTTGTTCACTATATATTCTATAAGATCTGTTCATAGAAATCGCTGTGATTATCCAGTGCAAGGGTATGTTTGATCCCAAAACATGATCTTTTCCAAACCTAGCCAATTCATGAGCCCAACCAAACATCACATGAAAACCAAAGTAAACAGTAAGTAAAAACACAATTTATACAGCAAGTCAAAAAAACAAAACAAAAAACAAAAAGACTTAATCTCAATCTCACTGAGTGACAGTAGTTTAAATGATGCCACTGCCACCCATACTCCCTTCTTATGGATTTTTTTTTCTTTTTGTGGAAATAACTATTACTGTCAGAAAAGCAGCATGATCACCATTAACCGCAGTAATAACTGATTTGTCTACTGGTGACATCTGTGGGAGTGTTATCAACTGATAAAGGTTATTCATTGGGCTGATTCATTAAAACTGATGTGCTTGTTTTGTTTGTACCATAGTTGAAACCATGCACTTCACTAAAATTTTTGACTCTCTCTTGCTCTGTCTCTTTTTTTAATTTCCTGAACTCATGTTCCTGTTACACGTCGTGATACCAACAACATTAATTCTAGCATATGTTTCCCCTTCATATTTTCAAGGTAAAGGTTACTGTAAATCTAACTTTGATAGTTGTTAATTTAAAGAAAAAAAGTCTTGGGTAGGCATGCCCTTGAACTCTCCTATAGGTTAGTCATTGTGTACAATTCACTGATGACTTGGTACTGTCAGTTTATTTAATTATTATACCCAAGGTCAGCTTTAGACCCAAAACATTAAATGTACACACAGTTGATACTACTGTGATCATGGGTATTAATGGATTGCTGTTTTACTTCAACACATATAAGATTGTCGTTTGTATCCTATCTCTACAGCCTGACATTTTATAACCACTTAACCTTAAGCATGACTAAGGTTTAGTTACCTCTTGGATGTACAGTGCATCTGGTAAGCATTCACAGCGCTTCACTTGTTCTACATTTTGTCATGTTACAGCCTTATTCCAAGATGGATTAAATTCATTGTTCACCTCAAAAGTCTACACACAATACCCCATAATGACAAAGTAAAAAAAGTTTCCTTGAAATTCTTGCAAATTTATTCAAAATAAAAAACAACATAAGTACATAAGTATTCATAGCCTTTGCCATGACACTCAAAATTGAGCTCAGGTACATCCTGTTTCCACTGATCATGATTTGGAAGGGCACACACCTGTCTATATAAGGTCCCATAGTTGACAGTGCATGTCAGAGCACAAACCAAGCCATGAAGTCCAAGGAATTGTCTGTAGACTTCAGAGACAGGATTGTATCAAGGCACAGATCTGGGGAAGGGTACAGAAAAATTTCTGCAGCATTGAAGGTCCCAATGAGCACAGTGGCCTCCATCATCCGTAAATGGAAGAAGTTTGGAACCACCAGGACTCTTCCTAGAGCTGGCCGCCCGGCCAATTTGAGCGATATAAAGGCCTTGGTCAGGAGGTGACCAAGAACCCAATGGTCACTCTGACAGAGCTCCAGCATTGCTCTGTGGAGAGAGGAGAACCTTCCAGAAGGACAACAATTTCTGCAGCATTCCACCAATCAGGCTTGTGTGGTAGAGTGGCCAGACGGAAGTCACACCTCAGAAAAAGGCACACGACAGCCTGCCTGGAGTTTGCCAAAAGACACCTGAAGGACTCTCAGACCATGAGAAACAAAATTCTCTGGTCTGACAAAACAAAGATTGAATCCTTTGGCCTGAATGCCAAGCATCATGTCTGGAGGAAACCAGGCACCGTTCATCACCTGGCCAATACCATCTCTACAGTGAATCATGGTGGTGGCAGTATTATGCTGTGGGGATGTTTTTCAGCAGGAACTGGGAGACTAGTCAGGGTCGAGGGAAAGATGAATGCAGCAATGTACAGAGACATCCTTGATGATGACCTGCTCCAGAGTGCTCTGGACCTCAGACTGGGGCGAAGGTTCATCTTCAAACAGAACAACGACCCTAAGCACACAGCCAAGATAACAAAGGAGTGGCTTTAATTTTTTTTAGAATAAGGCTGTAACATGACAAAATGTGGAACAAGTGAAGTGCTGTGAATACTTTCTGGGTGCACTGTAAGTACTGTCTGGTCTGTCTTCCTATCACTGGAGTCAAACAACTAATAGGGTTCTTTTTTTATAGACCCCAGCAGGTATCAGGGGTAGCATTTTTCTTCATTAGGACAAGCTAACTGCAAACAACTCATTTGTGTGCAAGAGTTATGAATTTTTACGGAAGAGTAATTAATTTGTGGCACAAATTAGTAATACATACTGTCTAATATGCAATTTGTGCTCTCAAATGAATTAATTTCATCCCTCAAATGAGTGGAATCAAGATTTTGTAACTACAGCAGCCAAAGTAACAGGTTGTTTTGGCTCTGTTCAGCATCTTTGTCATTTCTCTCTTTGGTCTTATTGAACCACTTAGGCTGGATGCTGTTGCCAATCATAATATGGACAGAGTGAAACTTTTTGACTTTTTACTTTGGGTTTCTTATTGCACTGTGATTGTCCAGCATTCCAGTATGAACAAGCAGTGGTAATTAATGCAATCTATAAAGAGCTCATAGGTCAAGATGGCAAGAAATTCTTCCTATCTTAGAAATTATCAAAGTATATATACATAAAAATCATTCGTGCAGCTTATTTCTTTAACAGCTTAAATAAAAAATGTTCACATCATAGACCACAATGGAGGTCTCTTAATATTGTATTAAACATGATTTCAGCTGCTTCATATGGAAATACATTAGCCTGCAGGCTGCAGGGTTCTACCAGAAAGCTTTGCTGTGATCAGCACTAACTCTGAACAAATATAGAGTTAGACGAATGAATCAAACAGGGACACCTGCAAAAAATATGAAGAGATATAGCAAGAAGGCTATTTATACTAAAGCACGATTTTGAACTGCTTTTTAGTAGGCTGTTGCTGAAATAAATGCTCACCATCAAAGTTCCTATGAACATATTAACTGTTGGATTTGATAAGACCTACATTTAAGCACTGCACCTGCTTATTAAAACAATGCACATCCAGTATATGCCCATACTGATGCCCTCATGGAAGCATTCTGCTGGGCTACATTTTCTGAGTCATTAAATCTGTGCCACTGCAGAGTGGGTCACCAGTTCTCATCAGTGGGGTCAACCAGGAACAAAAGTAACTGAGTTTTTCTCCACGCCTAGCATGAATATACTGTAAGCTGGTTTCACCTCTTTGTCATTACCTCTTCATGTACTAAAGCTGTGTGTTTTCATCATAGTCTCACTAATCACAAGTGGAGTACAGCCAATACCTCCCAAATAACCGCAGAGTACAGTCTCATGTGCATTGCCATATCTAAATCCTCATCACAATGCATTTAAACTGCGAGGACAAGAACTGGTTGGTTGAATCTGTAGATTATCTTAGACCAATACATTAGAATCAATTTTAGAATAGTGAGCCCTCCCACATATTTGCTGATTGGTTTTGGTTCGTGTTTAATTACAAATGTGCAGATCACTGAACAATTGGCTTTATGCAGTTAATGCATGCTTGCCAACATTCTTTTCCCCAGTTACACACTGAGACAGTTTTACCAGATCCTTATCATCTCCTAAGCAACAGTAATATAATGTGCCTAAATCAAGATTCTACATATTAATGGTGATGGCTTGGATTGCCCAGTAATAGGTCTAGTTGAGTCCTTCTGTGATTTTTTTCCCCACACTAGCAGCATGCATCTAGGGATGGTAATGATGGTCTCTCAGTCTACCATCCATCCATTCATTTTCTTAACTGCAGAACCTAGGGTTATCTTCCATAAACACTCATAGATTTTAGAGGATGGACATCCATCCATCCATCCATCCATCCATTCTCTTCCGCTTATCCAATTCAGGGTCGCAGGTGGGCTGGAGCCTATCCCAGCTGCCATAGGGCGAGAGGCAGGGTACACCCTGGACAGGTCGCCAGTCTGTCGCAGGGCAAGGATGGACATATGATGCTTTTTAATATC
>VUQS01076683.1:19387-42918 GCA_015108495.1 Heterochromis multidens
AAAAATTTTTAAAAAAAAAAAAGAAAAATTTTTTTTTTTTTTTTTTTTTTTTTAATTATCATTACTATTATTATAATATATACAGAAATATTGCTGCATAAGTTCCATGAGGAAGGAATGCAGCTGGAGTCCTGTCTTTGGACCAGTATGTTAACAAGAGGTGAGAGCATAAATAGTAATACAAACATGCGGTCAAAAGTGCTCTGTGAGAAAAGGAAATCAGTGAATTTGCCTCATTCACCAATATATACAGTTTGTTCTTTTGTTATGCAACCTGCTGTATTTTACACAGCTTCTAACACTGCCCTCCTGCTGGTGTGGCATCTTGAGAATTTTAAACTGTGCACAAAACACATTTGAATTTTTCTTTTGAAAATCCCAACAGTTAGTGATTGTAGACATGTGCAACAGAAATGGAGAGATAGAGATTAACATAACAGGGGAAAGGCCAATATGGATGTCTTTGTATTAGACTTTTTTTCTGTCTTCATAGGCCAAGCATAAATGCATGCACCTCTCGGTCAGTAGCAGCAGCATGACATGATAGCTGTCTGTAAGCAGTTAACATGAACAGACTGACAAAACACAGACATGCACTCTGTCATTACCTGTGAAGTAACCCGAGTCAAAATATAAACAAGTCACAAACAAGTCAAGGATAACTTTTGTAAAACAAAGTCTGTAATATAATACTTTTTTACACTAAATATATTTTTGTCTCAACTTTCAAAATGTCCCTCTCACAGTAAAGCATCTAGTAAGTGTGGGTAGGGTTCTGCAGGGAAGATCTGCAGAGTAATTGATCCAGAGCAGTTTCCTGACAGCAGATTGACTTGCTTGCTGTCAGCATCTCTATGCAGTGTCCACACCTGCATCAGGTGAGGTTGCCCACCCTCTCCACACCTCCTTGCAGCACCTCTGAGCTATTTTCTGTTATAACCTGTTTTCCTCCACACTGATTGGAAAGCATATGCCATAGAGTGTCTGGGTAGTTTATTAAAACATTTGTCAGCTTCATCTTCTGCCATTTTCCCGTTTTTTTCATCAGTGCTGTGTTACTGGGAGCGCCCTCCACTAACACACTAGTCAGTGATGCAATGACAATATAGCAGCAAGCCAGAAAATTACTATGAGACAAAAATCTATTATAATTTAATGTGTGGTCATTTTTAATCCAAAATTTGTCTCAAAATAAATTACAACACACTAAATTTTATATGAAACGTGATTGCACTTCATTAACTGATCATCAGCAGGTGTGACCACCTCTATAAAAGCAGAGGTTTAGGCAATTTGCTGGTCTGGAGCATTCAGGTGTTTGTTAACACAATGCCACAATCTTTCCAGGAGTGGACAACGCTTTTATTTTGACATTTGGATAGACAGGAAGCAGGAAGTGCTGACAACAGTGGGAAACGCATGGCTGCACCTTTGAGATCATTTATGTTGATTCCAAAACAATTCTTCAGATAAGTCCTTCAGAAAGCAATGGCTGTGAGTTATATCAGTTCTTTGTATGTTTGGCAATTAATAATAGTGTGTTTTGTGACATTATTTCGCACCTTCTATGAATATAGTAGTTTTATATGTCGTAGCCTCTGAGCTAATGATACAAGTGTATGCTTTCCCACTACCTGCTTATTTTTCGTTGCATTAATATCAGATTGTATATCTATAGGATACTTATTTTGTAGTCTCTTGTGTTAGTGCCTAACTATACTTACCTGCTTATTATATGACAATCCATTAAGAGTTTTTTTTATGTGCCTTTCTAGTTTCAGTCCAGTTCATTGATGTCAGTTCAGCATGATTGCTGTGTATGAAGTCATTAAAGGAGCAAGTACACTTAGGGTATACCAAAGTATTTTAGAGTCAGATGTGAAGCCATCTGTCTAACAGCTAACGCTTGGCGGTAACTGCGTCATGCAATGGGACAATGATCCCAAGCACAGCAGCAAATCTGCAGCAGAATGGTTGAAAAAGAAAAAAATCAAGATATTGCAACGCCCCAGTCAAAGTCCAGATTTCAACCTGATTGAAAAGCTGTGGTGGGACCTCAAGAGAGCTGTGCATAAATGAATATCCACAAACCTTAATGAACTGAAGCAACACTAAAGAAGAGTGAGCCAAAATTCTTTCACAATGTGACAGAATAAATTCACAATGACAACAGTTACTTCAAGTTATTGCTGCTAAAGGTGGTTCTACAAGCCATTGAAGCATGGAGTGTACTTAGTTTTTCACATAAGTATAAGTAGACATTCCTGAATAATCTCATTCACAATAACAGTACAATGTGAGGTCACAGTGACCTTGAACGTAGCCTACTAAAATGTAATGTGTTCCTTGAGTTTGAGTAAATGTTTGTTGAAGAAATCCCTTGAAGGCAATCATGAGAGTTTGCATTTGCACAAACAAGAGGAACAGATAGATAGCCTCATAAAGTATAAAAAAAAATGTTTTGAATAAATATCTAATAAGCCTCTATGCAGTGATGAATATTTGGAGTTTCTCCATACTCTACACTATGTCTTTGTAATAACTGATTAATTCAGGAAGGCCATGAAGTCAGGCTCAGTAGGTCAGCTGATGTCAATGCCAGCCCACATCACCTTATACCCTTAACACATGTAATTGGCAAATAAAGGGCAAGCGATTTACATTTTTTTTAGCCTGTCCACATTTGCTTGACTCTGCAGGCTGCTTTGCAACCCACCTCCAACTGGGCTCCTTCTAATTTATTGCTTCTGACTTAATCAGTGTCATATTTGTTGCCATTATTGTCTGCTCTTTTCTTGCTCAGTCTTGCTTCTGCTTTTCCTCCAGCTTTTTATGTATTCCCATGGAAGTGGTGGGGAGGTCCCAGAACAGAGCAGTGCCATCAAACATAAATTACTGCAGATGGAAATAATCTTCTCTCAACTATAGATGTTCTGAATGAACTGGTCATTGAATTTGTTTCTTCACAATTGCTTATGTTAAAACCCCCAAAATGCTCCCTCCTGTATTCAGCCTTTATTGGAAATGTGGTTAACTCACTTCATAGCTGTGCACTGACATGCATACTTAAGGCAGACAAGTAGGGAAAGCCTTTGGTCAACTGTAGAATTTTAGCCATGTAAAGTTGTAAAAGTCATATGAACTCCACTATTATTTTGGGCTTTGATGCATAATGTACACTCCTCCATTCGCACCATACTAGATGTAAATCATACACTGCAGACATAGCCAATGTGAAGACATGCAATGGTTCTGGCCAGCTTTATAACAACATCTCTCTTTGACACCCTCTTTGCTTGATGTTTCACTCAAATAATAGGTTTTAAAAAAATTATAAACAATATTCCCACTGATCGAATTTATCCTGCATTCAAAAAAATCAGCAAAGGATTTTATAGTCCAAAAGGTGGCTACGCTGTAAAACGCATAATGTTTAACATCATTGTTTTAAGGTGCTGAAACACTGAATTGCAAATGTTTCTTTTTTCAGTTGGAGAAACTAGAATCATCCAGTGATATCTGTATTCCTCTGAGAAAGCTGAATATTTGGTTGAAGATGAGGATGAACCCACCCTTCAAACACACTCACACACATTTTCCATCCCTACACTGAGTTCTGAACTTTACTCATACTACCCTCACCTCTCCATTTCCCAGGGCTCCAGGCCTCTTGTTCTCTACCACCCTCCCTCCCACCTCCATCCCTCCTATGAATTTTCTTCTTCTGGGATCTATGAGGAACTCTGCTTGTGATCTCTTGTCCCCTGAGACTTTCCCATAACACTTGCCCATCCCTCATCAAGTTCTCAGAATTGAAAAGCGAGAAGAATCTTTAAAAGTTTTAATTTGGGAAAAGGAAAGCACGCACACACACACACACACACACACACACACACATAATCCCCACTTCACGTGGAGCATCATGTTTGAGCTTCTTAATATAGATTTGGAAATATGACATATGACATCCGTGATAGTTCATTTAAGAAATGGTCAAGGAGCAGAAGTGTCACTGATGAGAGTGGTGAGACTATTGTATAGATGTCAGACTGTTAGCATGGTGCATGAACCTATCTTCTACTCCCCAAGGATGGGGGCATATTGTCTGCTGCTTTTCATTTGACAAGAATAAGTCTGATGTCGTTAAAAGTAATTTAATATCCCTAAGTGGAAGAAAATATCACCCACATCTGATTTGGCATTTTTGAAATCCTCACAGTAGCTTTGTTCTCTCTGCAGCAATAACCTATTGTTCCTCCTTCTGTTGTATTCTGTTGGCATCATGGTGTGACTACAAAGTAAAGTCTAAAACTGAGGAGTTTGCCATTTCAAACCCAAAGAAGGTTTGGAACTGTAAAAGAGGAGAGTTGAATGCTTCTTTCTGTCTTTCCAAAGATTTTGTTGTTAACACTGTGGTGATGATCCAAACACTACCTGTCATCACAAGTAGTCTGTGAGTTCCTTCATAACTCACAGAACACTTAAAATACACTTATCATCTTTTGAGAAAGGGAACATATGTATGTGCACTTACTAACAGTATAATTTACATCTCCTTTAGTGATAAGGACAAGACTATAATATTAATTTTAACAGCAGATGGGGGCAGTTGTAACACTGAAAAAATACATTGTACTATTCCATTATATCTCGAACAATCTTCAAAGGAATCATTGTACTGTAGTTGTAATAATATAACTTCTGTGGATACCACACGTCTATATTTACACAACAGACCTGGCGTCACGTCCTGTGAAACCGGATGTTCTCCCTCCTGCCCCCAGTACCGGGGGCACTGGGGCTTAACAGGTTAAAGAAATGCCTATATATAGCCTGTATACTTTCAAATTGGTTTACATGTTGGGTATTGTAGGCTGTGCATTCAAGAAGGCAGAAGAACAGAAGACTTAACTATTCTAGTGGTAACTAGATTCTAATTCTATGAACTGAGTTAAAAGTACATTTTACTCAAATACAATGAGAATTTGATGAGTCAAGAACAGTTTCTGACCTAACTTACGTCAATTTATATAAAAAGAATTAAAAGGTGTTAAGACATTACCAGATGACAAAACAGATCTTAACAAATAGCATAACGTCATGTGAAGAGCATATTTATATATTATTAAAAGACACCAGAAGTTAAATGAATTACATTTTTATTTGTATGATATAAAAAACTAAAAAGTAAAATACTGTATATCAAAAAAGTAACTTCCTTATGTCAATTTTGTCCTTGAGAATTTCTGCAGAAGTGAATTAACTGCATTTCTTCCAAAGGCAAAGAGAATCCTAATGAGCATGTGCAGAGTTAAGTATAATCACTAGCTTGTTTCTGCTTTAAAGAATTGAGTGTGTTACAATTGCCCCCTGTTACTATTGCCCCGGTCTCCCCTACATATGTGGTTAATGTCTCATAAAAAATATTGGATTTGCTGCTTCTCATAATCCTTGATCTGATTTCATGGATGAACAGATTAATATATGTTACACAAAATGGGAGCTGTTTCCTTTTGTCCATGCAAGGATGTAATAACTATAAATGTACCATGATGCCTTTTTAGATTTTTACAAAGCTGAATGCAGCCGGCCATCTAATTACATCGAGGAATTCATTAAGAGAAGAGGAGCAAACTTTGGTTGTGCCATGTGAATGCTTGACATATTCCTGATGAAAATAGGATTCCAGCTCATGAAAATACAAATGTCTTTAGCAATGCAAACCCAAATACAACTGAATGAAAGGAATTTGTGTAAAAGCCATTCTTTTCATTCAACACAATAACACGAAAATGAAATATCTCAAACTTGATTTTCTTCTATAAGGGAACTAAGGGAACAGTTCTAAAATGGAAAATATGACCATTACATTCATTTCTCTGACCTCACCATGTGTGTAAATGGACAGCTAGGCAGAGGATTAAACACACTTCCTTATAAGTTTGACGATAGGATTTTGCATATTACTGAAAGTATCACAAAAAAAGTGAAGACGCTGTTGAATAAAATGCAACAAATTTAAAATGATAAAAAAAGTTTTAAAAAATTCAAATGACATGAATTTGTATATTGTCTCTATTGAGAGTCAGCCATTTAGTATGTCTCTGGCATGTTTGACTAGGAGGATCCATTGCACCCAAAGATGTGAAGTTACTAGAGATGCACCGATTGACCAGCCAGAACCGGACAATTTCTGACCAGTGACTGGCCAGTCAGCCTCACATGTGACCAATTATAAGCCAGTCCGTTTTATGCATGTGTACAGCGGTTCAGGCAAATAGTCATTCACACACTCACAGCCACAGGCTAACATGTCATTAATGTGGAAGCTCTTCACTGTGATTGAAGACACAAAGTTTGCCAAAGTGGGACCATCACGAAAAAGGCAAAGTGGCTAAGAGCTGAGAGCCAACCACAAGCCTGCAGCCTCTGTATGAGCAGTCAAAGGATCAAAACAGAGATGAGGAAAATTATGGAAACAAGTAAAAAAGAGAAAATGGTCAAGTTCCTGTTATCTGATGAAGTTATAAACATACTGGAAAACGATGTATATGAAATTTGTTTTGTTAAATAAATCTCCTACACCTGCATTTGTTTCATAAGGTAAAATATGTAAGGTAAAGGTGGGCATACAGCAACACATTTTCAGTTAATTATTTGTAACTTTTTCAAGTAGCAGAGCACTTTATTTTTATTTTATTGAGGAAAACTGTAAAGTTTATTAATTTATTTTATTATGAAAATAACATTTTGGATTGAAGAAACATTTATTTTTGTTTGTATATGCTGTCAAGTATAGTTTTCAGGAAAATTTTTTTTTAAAATGGTATCTGCAGGTCACACTTTGAGAAAAATATTTTGTTAATTGCTGTGAAAAAGACACAACTTGGGTGTTATTCAGAGCAAACACTATAGTGGGTGACTGAGTGAGTCGAGAATCCGAACAATGCCAGCATTTTCTCCACCACTATGTGGCTAAAAAGAAGAACATAACAGTTACCCTGTGCATTGCATTTACAACAATGGTATTCCTATTGAAATATCCATAAGAAAAGGGGTAGGAAAAAATTGCTCAAAATGCATTTAGTTCCATAGAAGTTCGAGTTCTCTTCTTTTAACCTTCTTATGTTTCACATCTGTTCGCTATAATGCTAAATATGTTAAATTGGATATGCTCAGTTCACAGTTGTTAGCAATAGCATAAAACATACCATAGAAATCAAAACCATTTTCAGAACCCTGCCAAATCAGTGCAGTACCAAAATGTAGCCAGTTAATTGCGGATAATTTACACCAGAAATAAACCTGCATTCATGTGCTTCTGGAATGGTCATATGTTAATTGTTGGGAGTTTATTTATCCGAGTTCCTTGTGTTCATGTGCTCAAAATGTAGAAACAAAATAGATCCTACAAAGACAATGTGTTGAACACATTATGCTTGAACTATTTTAACCACATGCTGATAGCTGTTTCTAGTAGGTTATATAATTGCTCTAACGGACTTGTTATTAGATTTAATGCAAATAAAAATGTCATGGTCCTGGGTCTTTGACCCAGCATTTTAAGTTTGGACTTTCAGGTTCCGTTTATTATTAAATATTTTCTGTTTGCTTCTAAATTGCTCATTGTTTATATATTTTCCTTACTCTAGTTATTAGTTTCAGTGTCTGTTTGTGTTAATTTATTTCTTCTGTCAGTGTTCCCCATAATCTTATTGTATCAGTTTCCCTATGTTAATGCATGTGTCTGCATTTCTCCATTTAGTTACGGTTTTCACTTCCTGTCTTATTTTAATAGTTAGTTGTCTTTTGTGCCTTGTTTATAGTTTTACTTCCCTTGTCTTGTCATCACTGATTTGGTTCACCTGTACCTTATGTTCCCCAGCTGTGTCTTGTCCCCCCTAATTAACCCCCTGTGTATTTAAAGCCATCTTTCCTTTGTCTTTTGTCAGAGGATTTGTTATTGCTCCATGTATGTTCCCAGTAACTCCTTAGTCTTCATTCTCCCCTCCCACAGTGTTACTGTCCACTCTTAGAGTTTGTTGTTTTTTCTCTGACTGTTTCTAGTTAGTTTTAAATTCTGTCCCCTTCAGTTTACCCTACCCAATCTGACCTCACGTGTTCCCTGGACTCCCTGGATTCTGTTGCCTTTTCTCTGTTGACTTTGTTTTCCTTTGGACTATTTCAGCTACCATTTATTAAAGGTACACTTTTAGTTCAACCTTGCCTGCCTCTGATGAGTCTGCATTCGGGTCCTTATTTTTTCAACACTTGACAGAAAATGTTTTATAACTATTTACATCACTAAGTAGAAGGCTGCTAACAGTTACAACCTTAAACCAAATTACTAATTAAATGTTGGCAAAATAAAACAAGTCAAAACAGAAATGATAAGCAATATCTGGATCTTCACTAGTAACCTCTTTTTTTTTTTTTTTATCACTGAAGTAGTTAGTTTCATCTGCCATGTTGGTGTGATGTTGAGACCCAACCTAAAGTTGGGTCTCAACATCATACAACATACAGTTGGTTTTCCAACTTGAACTTGAACGTCAGAATTTTGATTCGCTTTATGTCATAAGACGTTATTTTAACCTGTCAGTGTTGCCCACAGATGATGTGTAAACAAACTGCTAAGGTATTGTATATATTTTATCATTTTTACTATGAATTCTATATACGTTTCCCTCTTCTCTTCAATAATACTGCCTGTGAAGACTTAATGTTACTGTGAGTGTATACTTTTGCATACCAAATTTGAATGTAAACGTACAATGCCATTTTTGACAATATCTTTGGTCTCAATTTTATTGTGTTAAAATTAATGTGCGTGTTGTCAGCTGTGCGTGCTCTTATTTTATTTATGTCATTGTATTATAAAAGCAATAAAAAAACCTCAAAATGTAATCCTATTCTTCAAGTTTTCTTGTTTAACTCATTAGCTCATGGCTCTGTACATACATGAGTGGTGATGGCAGACAAGTAAGGCAATGATTGTGGTCAATTTTGTTAGACTGTATGAAATCCTCTTGTATGGAAGTCAGATTGAATTGGGGAATGACAACAAAAAATTGCAGTAGTTTATTTTGTGTAGATGTCCTACGATACTACGATAAGTCCTATTATATTTAATTCTGTCATCATGCTCCTTATATAAATGTCCATCTATCATGTTTCACTTTAGACAAAGCCTTTTAATACAACTCAAAGTGAGTGTCATTTGCATTAGAGCAGTAAGAAAACTCAATTCACAGATTGTCACCCTGCAGGCTATCTCCATGAGGCTACAGTGTCATGACACACAGCAAGGGTAATGTCCCTGGCCTTGCTTGTACACTGCATGGTCTGATGCACAAATAGACCACCACGGCACACCTCTTAAAAGGCAGCAGGCATCCGAGTGTGTAATGATGCCAGGGGTGTGAGGCACTTTACAACCAACCCATACCTTCACCCGCAACTGAGATTAATTGCACTTGATTGACTATATCAGATGTGCTTCTGTTTCCTGCTTTCTCATTTGGAACACCCAAGAATTTATTGAAAGACCCCTGCTTACTCAATATATATCAAGTCCTTATCAGAGAAGACACTAATTAAGCTCCGTTTCTGTGTTTATTTCTCTTTTTCTTCTATTTCAGATGTTTGGAGAGAAAAAAATCTATTAACCCTCATCCTACTGACTGGGGTTTGTGCAGAGCCCAGAGGTATATTTTTTGTCATCTTTTACAGATATTCCAATATTTTATGACTCTGTCAATTTGTCCCTCATGATGTCACACTGTTGATTTCTAAATTTATACCCCCTTCCAGATACCTCGGAACTCGGATGTCGGAACTCAGGGGTGATGTCACCACCGGTACTTCGCTCTCTTGTGCTTTGCGTGTTAATGTGTGTTTACTCTGTTTTTTGCTGCTATCCTCCCGTCACTTTCGCCAGAAACATTGGACGGTCCTCTCTAGGTATTTTTTACCCGCTTTTCATCGACCCTGATAACTTAACCGAGATTCTGGTTGGAGGTGCAGCGGCACTCTATGAGATTTGCCAGAGACGCAGACGCGGCAAGCGCGCCGGCGCCCTCGTCAAGCTGTGTCAGCGGGGGATCACTGGCAAATTACAAATTACTTTGTCATTTTAAAGGAGAAAGACTCCTTTAAAATGGAGCATTCATCATCTGCATGGGAAACTTCCCAGACCTGAAGTTATCAGAACATTTGGGACATTACTGGATCTACTTGAGACTATGCCACAAATGAGAGCTAATATTGCCAAACTTCAAACCTTAAAACAAGCAACAATGACCCTACTGGAAGTGAGGAACTCCATCTGCTGATGTGACTGTCCAAAAATGTCTCTCCTGTTTGTTTCTCCAGGCACATGCCAGCATGAGCAAAGCATGTGGAAAATTGTGTGCTATAACTGCATGTAGTGTGTATTTAGCTTTAGGTGTTTTTAGTTGTTTCCTGTCCCAATTCAACCATAGTAAGAGCTTGGTTCATATTACCAGGAATAAGTCAGACTCATTCCCAGTGGGTGCTGGTCTCCACCAGGGGTGCCCTTTTTTAAAGATTCTGTTCATAATATTTAGACAGAATTTCTAGTTGCAGCTAAAGGGTGAAGGCTGTCGGATTTGGTGATCTCAGGATCTTGTCTCTGCTTTTTACAGATGATGTGATTCTGTAGGGTTCATCAGGCAATGACCTCCAGCTTGCACTGGGGCATTTTGCAGCTGAGTGTGAAGAGTTGGGAATGATAATTTGCACCTCCAAGTCTGAGGCCCTGGTTCTCAGCCAGAAAAAGGGTGGAGTTCCTACTCCACCCTTGGGAATGAGTTGCTGCCCCCAGGTGAAGGAAGGGAGAGTGGAGCAGGAGATTGATAGATTGGTGCAGCATCTGTTGGAATACGGCTGCTGTGCCGGTCTGTTGTGGTGAAAAGAGAAATGGGAATAAGATTGCAGATACAAGTGGCAAAAATGAGCTTTCTGTGAAGGGTGTTTGGGCTCACTCTCAGAGATGGGGTGAGGAGCTCAGTCTTTCGGGAGGTACTCAGTGTAGAACCACTACTCCTCTTAATTGGGGCCCATAGAGGTGGTTGGACATGAGGTGACTCGGATGTTTCTTAGTCCTAGGTGAGGTTTTCGGGCATGTCCTGCAGGACATGCTGGAGAGATCACAGGGCTGCATGGCTGTTTTTGTGTTTATTGCGTGTTTACTTCAGTCATTTTTATAGTCGGGTGAAAATGACCCTGATTGGTTTCATCATATAAATCCCAAATAAATAATGATTATTTTTGCAAAAATAATAAAAATCTTTTTTTTTCTTTAGATGACAATAATCACATAACTAATAATGGTTAAAAAATAAGTTTTGCTATTATTATTTTCCTATTATATTTGCTTCATGCAGTAAATTAAATATGTCAGTAGGATGAGGGTTAAGGTGATGAGATGTGGAAGGCTATTTCTGACATCAGTACATGTGATTTCTTTTTAAGAAGTCAAATAAATACTGAAGTGATCATTTTGAGCAGTCAAGATTCTTAGTTGTTAATAATTAAAAAAAAAAAAAAGATTTGGGTGTAAAAGCTGAACAAACAGTGTCATGGTTCCTGGGTCATTGACCCAGTGTTTTGTGGGTTCGTTTTTTATTTTGGGGTTTATAAACTGATTTACTTTCTAGTTGTATATTTTTTAGTCTCTTGAGTATTGTATTATTTCCTAGTATTTCTAGTTATCCATGTTTCTAGTTCTTAGTTCCTTGTCTGATTTAGTTAATTCCCGTTCGTGTCCAGTCTGTCTGTCTCGTCTCGATGTGTATGTGTGTTCCCTACATGTTCTCAGTCTGGTCTCCGTGTCAATTTCCCTGTTTGTCTATGTCAGTCTCGCGTCTCCTTTTCTTTGCCTAGTGTTTGTCTCTGTGTGTTTGTAACTTCCTGTTTTATTTTGTTAGTCTTCGTCTTGTGTGCATTATGTTCAATTTTGCTTCCCCTGTCTTGTCAAGCCTAATCTGTTCTTATGTGTTGCCCAGGTGTGTCCTCTCTGCCCTAATATTCTCCTGTGTATATATTGTCTGCATCTCCCTTTGTTCTTCGTCACGTCCTCCCTCATTGTGTGTGTAGCTTCTGTCCATCAGTTTATCTGTAGGTCAGTTCAGCCAGTAGTCAGTCAGTCAGTCAGTCTATCAGTTGTTACCCTGCCCTGTTATGGTTGGCTTTGTTTTTGGTTGCCTTTTACCAGCCAAATAAAGCTGAGATTTTGAGTTAATCACCGTCTGCTGAGTCCTGCACTTTGTGTCCTCTCGCTACCTGCCACACGCATCACATGACAGAAGGACGAGACCACTAATGGACTCAGCAGACTTGGTGAGAGATTGGCAACGTGCGGTTGCAGCGTTTCTGGGTGAAAGGATGAGGTGGGAGTCCCGGCACGCCCTGGAGCATGAGTTGCCTTTCTATGGGACCCATCTGGCTCTGGGGTGGGGCCCGAAGTTGCAGAACCTCCTCATCCACTGCTCATCATCTGCCCAATCTTCCAGTAATGAGAGTGGGCAGTCTCAGTTTTTCCCCGGCTGCTCACTCTCCAGCCTCTCCACTCTCCTGCTCTCCTTCACAACCGCCGCCTGTAACCTGCACGAGGCAAAAGGGCTCTCGGTGCCAGAAGACTGGGTATGAGGCAGAGTTCCACGGCCTCACCCCGGTACAGTCTATCCACCGGTTCCTGGGAATTCCAGAGTCCACACTAGCCAGCTCTCCCACCGCGACAACATCCTGTTCTTCCACCTCGACAACGCCGTGCGGCTCGTCAAAGGCATCTGTAGTCCCAGCTTCACAGACCCCCGCTTCCAGGAGGAAGCAAAGTTCTCGCCACCATCGCTCCTCACCCCCCAAACAACTTCCTTCGGTGAGTGAGAAGGACTTTTTATTTCCTGCTGTTTCCAAGATTGGGAAAAATAACATAAAGACTATGGTTTCCGTATCTGAACCGGCCACTACTTGTCTCATTTCAAAGTCTGTTAATAAAGATAAATGACCGGCTACAAATAATAAAGGTCTGAATGTGTCTGAACCAGTTCTCGATACCACGGACTGCATTGTTTCTGGGCCTGGTGATGAGTCTGTTTATGGTGTATTTGAGACTCTTAAATGAAAGACTAATTTTCCTTGGCTGGCTCAGCATAATGTTCCTCACTCAGCACAAACTCAACTGTTTATGGTGCAATCTTGCAGGCCCCTTCTGAGACTGTTTTTGGTTTGCAGACTGCATCAGTAAAGACTAGTTATGTCTCACAGCCTGCACCCACTAAGACTGTAAATTGTGCTAAGGTGCTGGCAACATCAGACTCTGTTTTTGGTTTCCAGCCAGTTAATTATAAGACTGTTTTTCCTGCTTCTGAGCCATCCAGCAACAATAAAGAGACTGTTTTAAAATCCCAGTCTGCACCTCCTAAGAACTGTTTTGCTCCCCAACCTGTGTGTACAGAGACTATTTTAAAACCACAGCTT
The DNA here is from genome assembly GCA_015108495.1 of Heterochromis multidens. NCBI lineage: Eukaryota > Metazoa > Chordata > Actinopteri > Cichliformes > Cichlidae > Heterochromis > Heterochromis multidens. The sequence goes on from VUQS01076683.1 coordinate 32,891, forward strand.
GTGTCAAAGACTGCTGCGTGACCTGTTGCCACCCCTGAGCCTAACCCTATGCCTGTCCCTGTTCCCAGGGTGAGGGCAGCTGAGATCCCATCGACTCCAGCACCTTACCTGTTCCTCGGGTGGGAGCGGCTGGAGTCCAGAGTGAAGGTGGCTAGGGCCAAGCCTGCATCAGTTCTGGTCCCTAGAGTGAGAGCAGATGTGCATCAACGGCAGTCCCTGTCTTCTGAGGAGGTGTCTGGGCGTCCCCAGTATCCTGTGAAGCTGGAACAACCAGCTCCAGCAATCTGCTATGCCCGTGGGTCCCGGGCATCCTGAACCTGAACCTGAGCCTGTGGGTCCCGGGCAGACTGAGCCTGAACCTGAGCCCATACCTGGGCCTGTGGGTCCTGGGCAGCCTGAACCTGGACCTGAGCCCGTACCTGGGCCCGTGGGTCCTGGGCCGCCTGCACCTGAGCTAGAGAGTCCAGAGCCTAAGGGTCCTCGCCACCATTGATGTCCTCTAGCCAAGCCACCCGAGGGTTTCCGTTACCGTTGTCGGCCTCCAGCCAAGCCACTGGAATGTTTCAGCCACTGATCTCCCGGCCGGCCTCCAGAGTTTCACCGTCTCCGCTGCTGGCCTCCCGGCCGCCCTCCTGAGTTCCACCATCTCCGTCGCTGGCCCTACGGCTGGCCCCCAGAGACTCCTTATCTCAGCTGCTGGCCTCTGCCCTTGAGTTTTGCCCTATGGCCAGGCAGACCCCCCAGAACTTCCTTTTGGACTCTTGTACTCCCTATTTCTTTTTGTGTGTTCTGGTCCTGCATCACATGACAAACAGTCCTCACACTAAAAAGACAAACTAGGTTGTCCAAAAAATTATTACATGTCAGTAAAATGCAAGTCTTTGTACAAAGACCAAGTGTTTTTATCAGGTAAGGACTGATATATTCAAGGTTTGCTATTCAGGCTTACAATGTAAACTGTACAAACTTTCTGTAGCTCAGTCTGTATGAAAGCATATGTCTCCCTTCACATCTCTCTTACAAAATCAATTTTGATATTTCACGTCTTTTATTCAGAACACATTTACTGTATTTGTTAGTTCAAATATACCAACCGATTTTCAGTATCTTTTGCTGCAAAAGCATAGCAGAAACACACCTGTGACACGCCTGTAGCACACTGGTAAATGGGATTGAAGTTGGAGGGAAAAAAAAGATGAATAGTGGACGGAGAATGGCATTAATCATTGTACAAGTCCGAATGTTTTCACTTGTGAAAGCACATTATCTTGAGGCCTTTGTTTTCCAACACCATCCAGGCCTTTACTTGTTTGTCAACACTACATCTGCCTAGAGACATTTTGTGTTCTCCTGGCCAGGAATGTACAGAGTCTCAACTCTTGTCTTTTTGCTTAGCAGTTGCATTTGAGTCCACTTGAGTCTAGTAACTACTAGAAACAGCCACAAAGCAAAACTTCACCTACTTAATGAATCCACAGTAAAGCTCTATGCTAAGGTTCATGTAATACTAATTAGTTAATAATGTACTAATTTAAGATTATAAGTCCCTTAATAGATGCACTTAAGATTAACATCATTGTCATTCCTGACCCTTTATAGGGCACTCATAGAAATACTTGGAAATACAAAATTTCAACCATACAGTCTTGGAGGATATTACGAGAGTTCTTTATTTGCTTTTGTGATGTTTAAAAAAAATTTTCACTGATGTAAATTAAGTTACCATATATAATTCCTCACCCAATAAAGAATTATAGATTCTTAGGAGCAGCTTTATTCCTTGGTTTTATTTTGTTGGAAGCAGTTTTTAAATCATTTTATTGTATGCTCTAATATATCATCTTAAAACAGGCCACCTGTTTCTACTTGTTAGGCTATATACAAATTTAATATAAGGTTAAGTGTTTGCTTGAAATCCACATTTTTGATGTGTTTGTCTGTTAACCTACACAGGCATAATTTCAGCTGGCTTTTCTTCCTGGCTTCAGATACAGTAGACTTTTTTTTAAACTAGTTTTAATAATATAATTTCATCTTCCTTTGTAAAAAGCAACAGCAAAAAGCAAACAAACAAAAACAACATCAACTTTTTCATACGAATGTGCTGACAGCTAGATTAGGAAACTGGGCTGAGTTGATAACTCAACGTTCTTCTGACTGTTTAGGGTAAGTGAAGCCAGGTAAGGAAAGAATATCCAAGGATATTCTTGTTGAATCTGCTTTGTAGTACAGACTCCAGGTATCCTTCGTGACACTGAACACACAGTGAAAACTGAAATCAAGGGAAAACAGCAACAACAACAAAAACATCCCCATAAGTATTTAAACAGTGGCACGTTTGTCATTGTCATTTTGACTCTGTATACCACCACAGTCAATTTTAAATCAAACCGTCAAGATGTGAGTGAAGTGCTGACTCTCAGCTTTAATTCAAGGGGTTTAACAAAAAGTACTGCATTAATTGTTTAAGAATTAGAGCTATTTTCCTACATTGTCCCACATTTTCAGTGGTTCAAATTTAGGAAAAAAGTTGGACAATTGACTGACAAGCAATTTCATAGCCTGGTGAGGCCTGTTCCCTTGTTATTTCATGACAAATTATGCAGATAAAATGTTTGGAGTTGATTCCAAATGTTCAACTTGTATTTGGTATCTTTTTACTGGAGCTCTCAATATTAGGGCCAAAGAGATGTTGATTCAGGTGATGGAGGCCATCATTAGGCTGAAAAATCAAAATAAACATATCAGATATAGCAACAACTTTAGGATTGCCTAAATCAACAAACTGCAATGCATTGGGCCTCTCAACAACACCAAAAGGCCCAAATGACTCTGAAAGTGCTTTGCTTGGTTAAGAAAAACAACTTCACAACATCTAGCCAACACAAGAATGGAAATACAGAGGGTTTACAACAAGGTGCAAACTACTGGTTCCACTCAAGGACAGGAAGGTCAGAATAGACTTTGCCAGAAAACATCTAAAAGAGCCTGTACATTTCTGAAAAACAATGAACCCAAAAGACAAATGAAACCTAGATGAACTTGTACCAGAATGGTGGGAAGAGAAAAGTATGGAGAAGAAGAGAAAAAGCTCATGGTGTGAAGCATACAGCATCAACTGTCAAACATATTGCAGGTATAAGAAAGGGGATTTTCTTCAATGGTCAAATCACTGCCTTCAGTAACTGAAAATCATGCTCTATTCAGTTTAGATCAGGTGAGAGAGACCCAAAAAACAAACAACTAAAGGTGCAGCAAAGACCTGGCAGAGCATCTCAAGGGAGGGGAAACAGCATGTGTTGATATACATGTGTTCCAGGCTTCAGGCAGTCATTAACTGCAGAGGATTTTCATCCAAGTAATAAAAACAATCCTTATATTTAAATTTAGGTTGTTCACCAATTTCTATTCAGTTATGAGACAAAATTAGGTCTCTTTGTCAGTTTCTGACTTGTTTCACCTCCTACCTTGCTTGCTTACTGTGTGTTAACTGAAAAAAGAGAGAGTTGATCTGCAAGGTGGCATTTGAGGGAACCTCGCAGTACAAAGGCCAAGCCTGCAAGTTTAGATATATTATACAGCTGCAGTTAAGTAGGTATTACAGCTAATGGAAACATGAAAACATTCACATCATTGTTTGAATGTTGTTTATGCATTTATTAGCAGTAATAAACAGTATGTGTTTATCAGTAAAGCAACTGATAAAGCTTGGTAAAGCTCTAACAGTTACATAGTAGATAAGTAGGCTTAACCCAATAAATATGTTAGCAACATTATAAGAAAAATAAAAACTGTAGACTGTTTAAGAACATTAATCAAATCCTTAAAACTGTTCCAGTATAAGGCATCCTTTAACATCAAAAAGTAACTATATTATTAACACATGTAGATGTATAACTAATTTTAACACAAAACATAAAATATGTTCAAAAGCTGCCTATAATATATGTATCACCTAGACTCACTGAAGTGCAACCATTGACTTCTCTTCTTTTTGTTACAATACAACAGAATCATGCTGACTTTTTCATTCATGTCAACAGACTTTTACAACATAGAATTAAAGCATGATGTATAGATATGAATATAATTTGAATGTAAAGTATATCATAGATGTAGATGTGCATATGTGTGTGTGGGTGGTGGGTGGGTGATAGCCGTCGAGACAGATTTATCTACACCATATTCTTAACAACACCTACACAAATGTCATGGCGCACCCCTCCCTGATTAGCATGCATTTCTGTCTCTTGTCCAGTTCTTTCCTCCTCCGCTCTGCTCAGCGTGATTGACAACCTGCTGTCTTCTCTCACCTCCCTCCAGGTGGCCGAGTAGACAGGTGACCGTGCCTTGTGTGAACTCGCACATGGACCTGTGACTTTATAAAGACACTTCACAGTGACAACTGGGGTAAAAAAAAAAAAAAAGTCCTTCAGATGTAATATTGTTAAGGAAAAGGAAATAAAGCCAGTAAAAGCACAAACTCCTGAGCTCAGAGCAGTCTGAGATCAAATAGTCCGATAAAGTAAGTGATTGGTCTCCAGAGCAAACTAATAAAGTCACACAGATGGCCTTTGTGTTTTCAAGCATGTGCTTTGCTGCTGTTGAAAGAGCGAATCAATAAAATGTGTACAAGCTCAAGGAAATATTTGATTGGCTGACAAGCTGACAAGGAGAACAAAACAAGTCGCTATTACTCTTGAGTAATTTGTAAATAGTGAAATCAACTCCAATTTGAAGCCCAATTTGGCCTAGCAAAGATCCAGTTGGTGCAGCTTAAATGTTTTAATCTTTTACGATAACGTGAGAATCTAAATTGTTTCTAAATTTTATGAATTGTCAGTCATACATGGAAGATATACACAGCAACCCATTATAAACACTGACTCTGAAATAGAAGCAATTAGCAGTTCATACATTAAACTTGTTTCTCTAACTAACTGAATTCAGTCACATTTGGCAACAATGAAAGAAGTACAATGGGTTGTAATCCAAATAGAAAACAATTTCATGAATTTCGTGACTTAAGTTGCATTAATTATTTCTTGGATCTCTGCAGCAATGTTTCATTTGCCATGAAAGAGCCATTAAGTGTTCTTTTTTTTTCTTTTTCTAATTCTATAGAATATCATTTTTGGTGTTTTCACATGAAAAGAGTTTTATTCAACTAACTGTTTATTAAGCTAACCTGCTGTTGTTGTCTGGGTCTTGTCATATTTTATGCGGGTTCTGCACTGTTATTCCACTCCCACAAGGAATTTCATGGAAAGACTTTTTGTCCTTACACAAGACAGATGCAGGTTGGAGAGATGTGTTATCTCCCACTTACACATAAGTGATGAGTAGGTGCATTTAAAAATGGTGATTCTTATAAGAGGTGTTTTCAGCATCTCCCTACCATCACCTCCTAACCTGCAAATCCCTTCCAGGATGAATCATTCTGCACTACGTATGAATTGATATTATTTAGAACATGCACATGTGGGTGGGAGAAGTCCAGACTCGGGTGTGCTGGAAGCTAGGCAATGAAGGTGTGAGGGGATGAATGTTGGTGAATGTAGATGTTTTTTTGGTTTTTTTTCCATCTCTCTTATTCCTTTTAAGTCTTCAAAGAACATATTCCAGGAAGATGCACAATTGCTGGCAGGTGGAAATGTTTCTTTTGGTTGCCATCATCAAAAGTGATGCTGGCAGGTACAGTGACTGGTGGGAGAAGAACTTTAAAGGAAATGTAGTCACACTGTAGCTCACATTCGTCTGGTATATACTGAAAACACGCTTCTGAATCTGAGAAACAGAACAGAAAATAACAATTTCAATATCTAAGCAGTTTATGTTGTAAAGCTTACAACTCTGGTATCATATAGGACAAACAATAATCAAAAATAATGATTTGCTAAAGCTTGAAAAGTTTTGTCTTGGGTGGCATCTCATTTTCCCAGGAAAATGTGTCTTCCTATTTACTACATTTTAAGCCATAAGTGTGTAGGCGTCCTGTATACAGTCATGATAAAAATAATGTACACCCTCTTTAAATCCTAAGATTTACATATCAGGACATAATAAACATCATCTGGTCTTCAGCAGGTCACAGGTAACTAGGTAAATACAACACTAGATGGATTACAAAACAGATTACACTGTGTCATTATTTATTTATCATTCGCTCAGAGCTTCCTGACCTGCAGTCTATTTACACTAAGTGGTGCAGTACCAAAGCCAGGAAGATTATGAAAGACCTCTCCCATCCCAACAATGGACTCTTCTCACTGTTGAGGTCAGGGAAGTGCTTTCGCTCCCTTAAGGCTAACACAGAGAGAATAAGGAAGAGCTTCTTTCCCCAGGCTATTCAGGCCCTGAACCAGGTGTAGGACTGGACTCTCTGCATATCTCTACACACCATTGCACATGCATTTAATAACAACAACAATAATGTACTTCTGATCTGGTCTCTCTCATATCACATCACTGTACATGCACTTAATAACAAAATAATGTACTTCAGTAATATACCTCAATAACTGTTTTCGACTGTTCACACTGCTTATTTGCACACCTTTTTAATTTTAATTTTTTTAATTTTAATTTTATACTTAATTTTAGATTTTAGTTTATTCTTGTATTTTAATGGTCAGGCATTGCACAGCAATAAGCATTTCACTGCATGTTGTACTGTGTATGATTGTGCATGTGACAAATAAAATTTGAATTTGAATTTGAAATTTGAATTATTTAGCAATAATAAAACACAGAAGCAGTGTGTGAAAAACCTTACTGCTTCCAAAGGAATAAGAGTAAGTAGCAGTCAGGTGCACTTGATTAATTGATCATCATCAAGTGTGAGCACCTCTATAAAAGCAGAGGTTTTGGCAGTTTGCCGGTCTGGTGCATTCAGGTGTGTGTTAACACAATGCCGAGGAAGGACATCAGCAGTAATCTTAAAAAAGCAATTGTTGCTGCCATCAATCTGGGAAATGTTAAAAGGCCATTTCCAGACAAATTGAAGTCCATCATTCTACAGTGAGAAATATTATTCACAAATTGAAAACATTCAAGACAGTTGGCAATCTTCCCAGGAGCGGACGTACCAGCAAATTCACCCCAAGGTGACAAACAAACCACAAGACTTCTGGAACTTTGCATTATGGCCAAACATTTCCACTTTGGTCTCCAGAGTGCCACGTTTGGCAAAAATCATAATAGCACAAACACCACATGCCAACTGTCAAGTGTGGTGGTGAAGAGTTGATGATCCGAGCTTGTTTTGCAGCCAAAGGACCCTGTAGCCAGTGAGTTGACCATGAACTCCTGGTCTACCAAACTGTCTACCAAAGTATTCTGGTAAGACTAGATAATTATGACCTGATATATAAAAACTGACAGAGGGTGTACTTTCTTTTTATAATAACTGTAGCAACCACTGTCAGGGCAATCTTTAGGTAAACATCTTCATTCTGACAACATATATTTATTGTACATGTATAGTTTTTATATCAGTTGATATTTGTGTGTAAATTAAGCTGGAATTAATGAGTAGTTTTTGTTTCTTGCAAGATACTTCTACTATGACTCATAATTAGCATCTCTGTTCATCATACCACAGCACTGAACACATGTCATGGTAATTCACATTATTTATACAGTAAACCAAGCAGAGCCAAGGCAAGCCAAAAAAAAAGTTTTGCAGGTAAAAAAAAATGAGCATTTAATAAAAAGACTGGTCTGAATACTTTGGGCTTGTCTTTTTTTTTTTCTTTTTTTTTTAATAATTCTTCTAATGTCTGCTGGTCAGCCTTATCTTTAGCTGAGTCAGCAGATGACAACAAAAGAAGTGAAAAAAAAAAAGAATCACACCGATGGCTTTACACTATTTGACTTTCGCAAGATGCGTCTTGTCAGGGATTGTCTTGTTACTTCAGTGTGTGGTAAGTTCAGCCAGATGAAATCCCTGTCAGCCATGTCACCTTACTCCCATCCAACCCCAGAATCCCTATGAATTGTAGGAACACAAAGCCGTTATGAATTTGTCACCTTGTGTCATTTTATCTTGGGCTGCAGGCAGTCCTCACTCACAAAGCAACACAGTGACTGGAGCTGTGCTCAGCCAGGTTTTTTTTTCATTCTCTTGCTTTACTAAAAAAAAAACTAAAAGAGTGATCTCAATGTTATCAGAAAATTATTCAGTACAGGACGTAGGGCTTCATATCTCACTATGTTGAAAGCTATTTTTCTTCCTAAGTCTGCACCATTTGGGTAAGCCCTCTTGCCCAATTAGCCATCCTTAAGCCTTTGTACATGTTGGACAAAAGGAAAGACGAATGTTAAATGGACTGATTACTTCATGGTAATTATGAGACTTTCAAAAGCACATCTCATCTCTTCTTTTCCTGACCAAAGCAAAAAAAGAGAGAGCAGACATAGAGAATGGTCATTTAAACACAGTGCATTGCGGGGTTAGCTTCTGACTGCAACAGCATATAGCTTTCAAAGATCAAGACATAATGAGCTGAGACCTAAAAGGACATTTGTAGATGCAATTCTTTCATACACACCATTACCATGTCCTTGTTTTTCAGAGATTCAATTAAGGCTGCTACATTTTCTGCACATTTTGGCTCAGAGTTTAATATCTCCTACTCTGTGTCACAAATACGGGGGTGTTAAGAGGTAAATGGGAAATTTATTCAATGTGGAAAGTGCACAGGAAAGTATATAATGAAAGTTAAAATGAAAAGAAACTTGGAAAGTCACTTTCAAAAAAAAACAAAAAACAATATCTACGATGCCTGTATTAACATGGCCACTTTGTCCTATGCTTTTCAAAATTAATTTTTATAGGTTTGATTATACAGCACATTATTTATTGTTTGGCAAATTGAGGTTGCAACATTCAATCACAAAACTAAAGTAATATGACAGATTTTCTTTTTTTTTTTACACTTGGCTGCAGAAAAAAACATACATTACTGCTTTTAGCTTGACATGGCAAAAACATTTGCAGTCACATTCCTACACATCCAGCTCCTACAAAGAAATCAAGTGTAATTTATCAAGCAAATGCAATATTTATTTCACTTTTAGCCTGACTTTTGGTTTTCACAAGCTCTAGAGGGAAAATTTCTAGTTTCCTACTTTAGTAGTCTCCTAAAACCTTGGTTTGAGCTTTAACAAATTGTGTTTAAATACAGTAAGTTTTTAAAGTAATGTTTCATTCTTTGTGAATATAGATCAATACTGAAATTACTGTTGTCTTTGAGCACAAACAACAATATATAATTGCAAACTACTGTATTTGTCAGTTAGGCAAGAGTTGAGTCTCACTCAATAGCTTGAGTCTGCTCATGGTACACCTGAGCAAAATCTTCCAAAATCTCATTAAGGATACAGTCAACATAAAGTAACTGACATTGTGGCAACCTGAGGAGGTGGTTGTTTGAATTATAGACAATTACGTGACAACTATATTATAATTTCGTTTTCAGTGTTTGTGTAGAAGATGACTCTATTAAGATTGAGTTAGCGCTAAACTACCAGGACCGTGGCTCCTGTGGTAATTATCAGGTCTGACGAGCATTTATCTTCAGGGTGTGTGTTAACATTATTTATTTTATATATTATTATTAGGGCTGGGCACATTAACGCATTAATTAATTAATGCCGACAATTATTTTATCGTGCGTTAACGCAGTTTTATTATTATTATTGAAAGTCCGTTGCTCACTGGCTCTGAATACACAAAAACATGGGTCACAGGTGGTGGGATGTACAGGCTTGGGATGGGCGTCATCACGTGTCTCAACCAATGAGAGCATAAGACTGCTGCAGCACACACATGAACCGGAACGTAAAAGAACTGGTGGGGACAGAAAAATGGAGAAAGGTATGAAACTCTTACATGGACATTTTCATTTTAAATCTCTTCCAGAGGCCCCTGCACAGTAAATCACAGCTTTGTTCTTTTTTTTTTTTTTTTGCGCTCGACCACTTCATCTCACTCTAACAGGGGCAATTGCTACTGAACATAGACT
>VUQS01076684.1:7782-18531 GCA_015108495.1 Heterochromis multidens
GGCAGGACCCAAGGCTTCCCAGCAGAACATTGCCCAAAGCATCACACTGCCTCCGCGGGCTTGTCTTCTTCCCATAGTGCATCCTGGTGCCAGGTGTTCCCCAGGTAAGCGACGCACACCACATGATGTAAAAAAAACTCATGTTGCCATTGTTGGTGCTTTTGGCAGTGGACAGGGGTCAGCATGGGCACCCTGACTGGTCTGCGGCTATGCAGCCCCATACACAACAAACTGTGATGCACTGTGTATTCAAACACCTTTCTATCAGAACCAGCATTTTTTTGGCAATTTGTGCTACAGTAGCTCGTCTGTTGGATTGGACCACACAGGCCAGCCTTCGCTCTCCACATGCATTAATCAGCTTTGGCCGCTCATGACCCTGTTACTGGCTCACCACTGTTCCTTCCTTGGAGCACCTTTGATAGATACTGACCACTGCAGACCTGGAACACCCCACAAGAGCTGCAGTTTTGGAGATGCTCTGACCCAGTCGTCTAGCCACATCACAATTTGGCCCTTGTCAAACTCACTCAACTTTGAGGACAAAATGTTCACTTGCTCCCTAATATTTCCCACCCACTAACAGATGATGAAGAGATGATGATGAAGAAATAATCTGTGTTATTCACTTGATCTGTCAGTGGTTATAATGTTATGCCTGATCGATGTATACAGTAGTGTGGAAAATGGCTTATGGCTGTCTGACTTACAAACACTGGTAAATGTAACCCTAACCCTAGATAAAACTGCATTAGACAGTGAATGCCAAGGAACAGGGAAAACTGTTTACTCTTTTTTTAAGTATGACTGAGAATAAAAATGTGACTGAATTGTCTTAACGAGTACATATTATATGCTGCCCATCATCGTTGTTGGGATCATTATTGTTTTTCTCCAAAGTTAATGCTCTGCTTACTGAGTGTAGCACTTTCAGACTGGCATGTAAAAACTTACCTTGTTTTCTCCACTTAATGCAGGAAAGTCATGGAAAGTTCTTCATATAAAACTTTGGATTTCTTTTTTCCTTGTTTTCAACAGTTGATCGATTGACCTATAATCCTTCAGTCCAGGCAAACGGACGTAGACTTCCATCGAATTGCCGCATCCCTACACAGACCAAATAATATCTTTTTCTCTTTGTGTTATATATTAGATAAGTAGGGACAACACCATAAAGATCAAATTGTGGGCTAGAAAAGTATATTTACAGCAAGTTCCAACTGCATAGTGATACCTAAAGACAGCATGTATAAAATGCATGCTGCTGTGAGGCGAGCAGGACTAATGAAGTGAGCTGTAGGGTATGAAAGGCAGAGGCTGGCTGGCTGGGTGAGTGAGAGTCCAGACAGCGAGAGTTGCAGAGTTCAGAAAACCCTGTCTCTGCTCTTTTTTTTTTTTTTTTCTGCAGCTTTCGCTCCAACAAACTGACACCACAACCTCCATGCATTTTTCATGACCCGTGTTGGCTGACGAGCTCTCTCTGCCTCTCTCGCTGGCTCTCTTTCTCTTTGCCTCTCACCTTCGCGGACACACAAACAGAATCTTGCACGCCCCACCACACATTCTTTCACTCTCAACTAAGCTATCTCCCGAAGCCCTCAAAAACCATCAGTCTCACCAATTCACTCCCTAATGCAGAATGGCGTTTCATTCTGAGGAGACAGAGAGGGCAGAAAAGACACTCAAGTGGATGAAAGAAAGGAGAAAATTAGGGTGAATGAATCTAAAAAGAAGCTACTCAAAGCATGACAGTCTGCCTTTAGCTTATCGATAATAGCTACTACGCTACCATTTTACCAGAAAGTTACATTGTACATGGATTGAGATTGCAGGATTAGAGATACTCTCCAGTAAAACCTTACTGAAAACATATTATTTTGGCCTAAATATCTTTGTGATTAGGTGGTACCTTACTTTATTTATTTACTATCACATGTTGAAAGGAAAAAAGTCAGAATATTATAATGAAATTAAAACAAAAGAAATCTCTAACTTTGGGATTTCTGAATCGTCAAAGAACTATAAGGAATCATACTTAATTACTGGGCAGTGATACACCTTATTGCTGCATGCAGGTAGTCAGTCAAATAACATGGATAATATGATGATATGACCCTTCTTCTGGCTTGTTATTGTCGTCCACGGCGCTGGCTGTGGCAACACATTGAGGACAAACTGAGTCTGTTCAATTAATCTTTTAACAAAGGTTCAGCAGCATATTAAGGCCTAATTCAGTCCCAGGATAATTAGTTTGTTATGAGGACATTGTTTACCATTCGCTTCTCAATGCACTGTTGCACTCACATTACCACGGATATTATTGTCTCCTTTTTAAGGATCAGTTTCCTGTTGAGCCTGTTTAATTTGTCTACATTGTTATTATTTTTCTTGCTTTTCATTGGTAGTTGGTCTAACACATATTTTACGGTTGGCAATTTTTCGAAGTTGCTTCTTAGAGGGGAGTACAATTTGTAATTGTTGACTTGTAAAAAGTATTTTATTTTTATTTTTTTGGAAAGGGAAACTGGAGGAAGCAATTGATTGTATCTGTATTCACCAGCTTTTAACTGCTATTTTCTAGTGTACCAACTGTAATATAGAACAACTGTTTCTACTGTAAAAAGATACAGTACTGAACTGTGTAGAATGTAAGCATTACATTGTAATACTGTCAGTGGCTTGGATGCCATTATACTGTTATTTTTTACAGATGTAGCCCCTTGTTTAGGAATGAGCTCCTCAATTTGTCTTGAGTGGTTACCCGATTCTGTTTTACCTTCACTCAACATTCAGGTTTTTACATTTCTGCCTGCATCCATGAGGTGCTATGTGAGATTACAAACCGTCATTGCGGCACCACGAAATAAATGATAGACCATAATATCAAATGATGGACATTTTTATTTCATAATCCAATTTGTAGTCATATTGCACAGTCCTATACTTGGCCATAATCTGCGCTTTCATGCAAAATCAAGTTAACTCAAGTCTGACTGAAAAAGAAAAAATATTACATCATAAAATTATACGGTAGACTGCTGTTTATATGTTTTTAATACTTTTTCACCTCAGAGGCATCAACATTCACAATATTCAGCTATATTCATAAAGAATGGCACATTACTTATTTTCTTCATTTGTTACAGTGAAATAAGTGAGCACAAAGGCTCATGAAAGAGTATAACTTTTTTAATACAGCTAAATAGTAGTTCACTTTCACAATGTACAGTCAAAACATCTATGCTTCATAAAAATCCTTTAAAATTGCTCACAAACCAAACAAATTTCCAAAACTTTGTATAGATTAGCATAAACTTTAGATTTAGATTTTTACTGACCTTAAAGGCGACAAATTTCCTGAGGAACAATAGTATAGACATGTGGCTAGTACACCAAAATGTCAGGTTTTGTTCAACTTAACAGGCCAAAGGTTCCAAACAATCAATTGATGAGAACAGTTGTCCATAGATTTTTTTTTTTTATTAACAAATAAATAAAATTACAGCTTCAGGATGACTGCATTTAACTGCCAGTACAACTAAAAGTGATGCCAAGTAGATATTTACTTTTTGTTGCTGCACTGCCTCTATTAGTTTTAACTCTCACTATAGTGAGTTTACAGTAAACCAGGGTGGTAGTCATAATGTGCCACTTCACATCACTCTCTCTGGATCCAGTAATAATACATTAGTTGTATGAAGTTAAGGGTTCATAGTAAGGAGGGTAAAAGAGAGGGTGTCTTTCTAGGAGGGGTGGAAATCGTACTGGTGTTTTTCAGCCCACATACACACTACTTAGAAGATTTTCTGATATACATTAAATTACACAAAAGATATTCTCCTGCTTTCACTAACAAGATCTTTTTTTCAACAGTTAAACAAAGGCTATATTCACATGTGGGTGTTTTTTAAAATGAGGATTTTTCCACTGTAGTTTAGAAAAATCTCTGTCGACATGAAAACCCAAAAAATTATCTCAAGTGCCTTGCTATCAAGGATAGCACAGCATGGACAGTAGGCAATGTAACCCTAAAAAACCCCTAGAAATACTGGCCGATTAGAAGCCTGCAAACAACAGCACAGCACGTAGCCTGACATAAAGAAACAGGAGATTAAAGGCACACAGATTTGATGCGAGACAAAATTTCTGTTTTCCTTGTCCACGTGTAACCACAGAAATGGAATTTCTAAAAATCTTCATCCTGGAAGGAGTTTCACAAGCTCAGTTTTCAGTGACCTCAAATTTGTGGATGAAAGGTAAAAATGCACAGAAAAATCTACATTTAACAAAATACCTGCGTATTGGACAGTGCCAAAAACTGTAGCTTCCAGCTCTTTAACCAAGGCTTGGCTGTTGTTGTCTTTCCTTAGTTGTATATTGTCAGTTCACACTGTCCAATCAATCAGAATCCAGATTTTTCATTGTTTGTTTTATAAAAATAAATTTACTTTGCCCTTATAACATAAATTTGAATATTCACCCTGCAGCATTTTATTTGTATTCCCCCGAGAAAGCAGACATGAGTCAGACTAACAGTAGCACTAATTCATCTTGTTGTCTCATCCCAATAACTGTTTTGCCACTGGCCCAAACACTGTTGTTCATCCTAAATAACAGAAAGGAAGTGCAGCTACTTACCATTAACTTTCTCTTTTTCTGGACTCAGATGTGGTAAAGGTGAAGCCCATACAGCCACAGCAATGAGTAGTCAAATCCCAGCACTCTTTAACACAAATTTAGTTTAAACCAAAAATGCCCGTCTTCTAGAGAACAGCAGGGCAGAGTGGGGTAAGATGAGTCTTATTGTTTTTCTGTTTTTTTTGTTCGTTTTTTTACTTAAGTCAGCCTGTGGTTGAGGAATTATGTGACGTAATTTGGCTTTCAATAGAAGACTTAGCTTGCCTGAGTAAAATGTAAAGTTTAATTAAACTGCAAATAAAGCTTATTTTAAAGGAGATCGTGAAATCCTGACTGCCCATGAGAAGTAT
Source organism: Heterochromis multidens (assembly GCA_015108495.1). Classification (NCBI taxonomy): domain Eukaryota; kingdom Metazoa; phylum Chordata; class Actinopteri; order Cichliformes; family Cichlidae; genus Heterochromis; species Heterochromis multidens. The sequence continues at coordinate 12,771 of VUQS01076684.1, forward strand.
TTTCTTAAGTTAGGGCAAACTAATCTGTTGGGAGAATTGTTACCAAATAGGTCAGCTGTAATTAATGGATGTGGTTTTCTTGCATTTTTATTTAGACTTTTACAGTTTTTTTTTTCTTTTTTCTGGCTGTGCAGAATGGGTTAGAGTGAGGATGAAGTCACTGAATGCAGCAAATGTATTTTTTGTTGGAAGTAGAAAACCTAGAGAATAGACTGCAGTTAGAGCTGAAAATTCCTACCTGTTTTATTTTCTCCTTGAAAGCATAGGTGGTTTCTATTGAGATAAGTTAATGAATTTACAGCGCAATGCACTGCTCTGTCTCTGCTGATATAAGTCAATGTAGCTCACCCAGTAGTCTTTTTTTCCTTTCACTCTTTCTCTCTCTTTTCTCTCTCTGACAGTAATCCTTCAAATAAGACGATATGTGTTTAGTTATACTTTTGATCTTGGTTTTTGAAGTGACACAATGATAGGTCAGATATTGTTTTCTTAACTTATACAGGTACATGCATGTGTACCTGCTTGTAATAAATAGAAACTGTAGTATTAAAAACAATTAATTTCTGTAATTACAAGGCCCTACCCAAATTATTCGACGTCCAAAATTGGAATCCCGACACCATGCATGGTTACATGTAAATGGTCCGTATTATAAAGATGAACGTGCCAAGTCTTTAAATTGACTGAAACTTTGATTCTATTAAGCATCACTAGCATCCCATGATGATTTGCTTTCATTTACGGTGCATGTTTGGCAGATTAGCTGGCTTAGTCAGTGCAGAAGCCACAGCCATTTGGATAACCTCTGCATCAGCTGATGGAGGAATCCAAACAATATATTGATTCAAACTGGATTCAGACATCAACAGCAATGATGAATACCCTTGGCAAGCAATATGGACACATTCCTGCTACGATCAGTTCAATATTCAGGGCACAACAAAGTTCCTTTGCAGTAAAATGTCTGGGATTATACCACATTGCTCTCCACATTTCTTCTCACTGCTGAGAAGTCCTGAATATGGTCATACGGTGTTCTGGGAAGTGCAAGTGTGAATGCAATGTCTCCCTGCGACTCTGCAAGTGCAATGAAACACATCAAACTCCACTCAGTGTATTCCCTCTAAGTCTTAACTAGCCCACCAAGCTCACCACATATTATTGTCCAAACACCTCACATTCCCTGTGATGATCACTGGAACAGCTCCAGCACTGGAGTCCCATCAATTCCTCCGTACCTACTCTGGGATTACAGAGGATGCAAAAAGAATTTGTCTTGGGGTATGATGAACGCCCTATACTTTTTTGTGCAGCAAAGTTGGGCATTTTAACATGGGAGTCTGCAGAGATTGACTTGATTTTGCAGTCAGCTTCAAGTGTCCATTAGAGGAATTGCAGCTTTTATTACTTACAAGATAGCTTCATTTTTCAGCTCTGGAGGTTGCCACTTGGTTTTTACACACTGGCACTTCATTAACACATTCAATTCAATTGAATTCAATTTTATTTATATAAAATGCACGAATCCCCGTGGAACTCCATGACTAACTTTTGTTTTTGAGGAAGACTCCCTATTTACATGCACAAATTAGAATCTATCAAATAGATATGATTCAAATCACTGCAGCACAGTTCCTTTAATAGCAAAAAGGGGTCCACTGTCAGACCATTATTTAATTAATTAATGGTGCAACTTCTTTGGGTAGTCTTGTAGGAATGGGGTCTAAAAGTCACATTGATGGTTTAGAGGAAGACATTATTTAAGTTAACTCAGAAAGACTGATAGCAGATAAAGACTAAGTAAATATCAGCAGTTATTAAAATCGGTGGGACAGCTATGCATAATTTTTTCTCTAATGGTTAAATTTTATTTGTGAAGAAATTCATAAAGTCATTGCTAGTTAAGGTTAAAAGAATACTTGGCTCAACAGTACAGTGCTAAAAAGAAACCCGGGGTTGTTCCTGTTTTCCTTGATCAGTAAGATATCCTAGCTTTATAGAGGGCTTTTTTATAGAGTAACAAACTATTTTTCTTCTAAATGAGTGCAACAAAATTTCCTCTCCACCTTACGCATTATCTGCTTTAAGGTGCGCATATGAGAGTTATACCAGTAAATCAAGCATTTCTGACTTGTTGTCTTCTTTTTCAGAGGAGCCACAGTATCCAGTGAGGATGTAACACTATTGACGAGATAATCGACCTCTGTGGGAGTAGAGTTTAGGTATCTGCTCTGCACTGTGTTGGCACATGGCATTGAAGAAGATAACAGTGTAGAACTCACTTCTTTAAGCTGAGTTACAGCACTTTCAGAAAGACATCTAGTGTAATGAAATTCATTTTCCAGTGCTGTGGAATCCATTATTGTAAAGTTAAATGATATCAAAAAATGGTCAGACAAAGGAGGGTGTTCAGGAAATGTTCAGCTTGAGTAAGGTCCTTTGCATTTTTAAGAGAAGCCAATTGAGTCTAATAAAAATTTAAATGAGGTGTTGAGGCTGTCATTTTCAACATCTACATGGATATTAAAATCACCCACAATAATGATTTTATCTAAACTGAGCACTAAAGCAGATAAAAAGTCTGAGAAATCAGATAGAAACTCTGAGTAAGTTATCTAAGTAATAGATAACAACAAATAAAAGTGGTTTTCGGCTTTTCATATGGACAAGTCTAAGAGTCAGGCTTTCAAATGAATTAAAACTCTGGGTCTTTGGTTGATTAATAAGCTGGAAGTGGAAGATTGCTGCCACTCCTCCTCCTCGGTCTGTGCTTTGAGGAGCCTGACAGTTAGTATGACTCAGGAGTGCTGATTCATTTAAACTAATGTAATCATCCTGCTGTAACCAGGTTTCTGTAAGGCAGAGTAAATTAATATGTTGGTCAATTTTTAAATAATTTACTACCAGGGACTTAGAAGAGAGAGATCTAATGTTTAAGTTTTACTCTTTGGTGCAGTTGAGGGAGTTATATTATTCTGGCTTTGTGAATTTTTATACTTAATTCACTTTTTGCTGGTTTTTGGTTTATTGTTTGATGGTCTGGGAGCAGACACAGTCTCCATGGGGATGGGGTCTTGGGGAGATGACAGGAGGAGGGAAGCTGCAGAGAACTCTGCTTCTATACTCTGGGAAGTCACACTGGGGTGTTAAATAAATTCGGCCAGATTTTTAGAAATGAGAGCTGGTCCATCTAAAGTGGGATGGATGCCTTCTCTCCAAACAAGTCCAGGTTTTCCCCAGAAAGTTTACCAATTATCTGTGAAGCCCTTACCATTTAACTTTATAGCCTGCGATAGACTATACGGACAAAAGAACTGGGCCACCTACATATTACGCCTATAGGTGTTGCTCGGCCATGGAAACCCATGCCATGAAGCTCCTTGTGCACGGTTTTTGTGGTGATGTTTATTTCAACAGTGGCATCCTATTACAGTACCACACTTGAATTCAGTGAGCTCTTTAGAACAGCCCATTCTTTCTCAAATATTTGTAAAGGCAGAGTACATGGCTGTGTGCTTGATTTTATACACCTGTGGCAATGGGACTGAAAACACACATGTATATTCAAAGATTAAGGGCTGTGGCCCAATACTTTTGTCCATATAGTGCTCATAGCTTTTGGCTTGAAATTGATAATATCTAAAAAGCCTGATGCCAAGAAATGTTTTCACAGGCAAAAAACTGTGAACATATGTATTTCATCCACAAGTTTAAAAAGGAGAATGCAAAGTGGATTAAGGGTGAAATGACAAACATTCTGTGTGGTTACTAGATCCAACCAGAGGTGGATCTGAACAACTTCCTACTGGTGAAAGAGATGACAAAGGAGGCAAAAAATAATGTCAAAAGTTCTCGGTTTCTTACAGTATCCTTAAGTACTGCAGTCTTATTAAAGTCTAGAAACTGGCTGTAGTTGTGGGCATCTGTGCTTACAAACCACAGAATGAGATAAAATGCCTTGAAGCATTATGTGTCTCTCATAGCATCAAGCTGAGCTTAAGATCTGGTGCAAAGTGAACACCAGCTCCACTCAAACTGCAACAGAATGTCTACGGGGATGTCGAGGTTAATGTTTTTGATGTTATTACAACTTTTTTTTTTTTATAGCCAGTGATAAATCTGAAACACTGTGCTATCTAACAAACCTTAAAGCTCCCACTGAACTTTTGGAGGTCTGAGTGACTTCTTTGAATTTTAAGTTCTATTTTTTTTCTTTATCACATTTGCATCTATGTTAACTTCAGACTTTGTGCAAGTTATACTGAGTCATTCACTCCATTGTATGATCACTATAAACTATCTTTTTACTACATAAGTGGTATGGGATGTCAACTTATGTTAAAACTCTTACCGTTGATAACGAGATCAGAATCAGAATCATCTTTATTTGGCCAAGTTTGTGCACACAAACAAGGAATTTGACTCCAGTTCACTTTGCTCGCTGCATGCAAAAAAAAAGAAAGAAAGAAACGTTTTTTAAAATAGGCAGTATATACAATATGTATTATATACAGTTGTGCTCATAAGTTTACATATCCTGGCAGAATTTTATGTAGGTGTGAGGTGAGGGTGAGCAGATGGGAGGTTTGAATGGTTGTCTTTCAAATCTAGTAGAAAGTGTTAAGGTCGTCAGCCAGTCGGGGATTCTCCTCAGGATTGGGGGATGGACTCCTGTAGCTGGTGATGTGCTGCAGGCCTCTCCAAACTGATGCAGGGTCGTTGGCTGAGAAGCTGGTTTTTAGCTTCTCACTGTAGCTCCTCTTAGCTACCCTGATCTCCTTGCTCAGCTGGTTTCTGGCCTGCTTGTACAGGGCCTGGTCCCCGCTGCTGTAGGCCTCCTCCTTGGTCTGGCGCAGCTTCCTCAGATTTGGAGTGAACCATGGTTTGTAATTATTTTATTCAATTCAATTCAGTTTTATTTATATAGCGCAAAAGGTCGTGGTCTGCACCAATGACTATAAAAGATGGACGACTTGGCTTCACTTCCCCCCACTCTACAAAAATGAAGCCAAAATTTCACGTTTATGGGGGCTACCATGTTGCATTTTTGGAGCCAGAGTCTGCGCAGTAGTGATCTGGGGTGGAGTCGCTGCGTCAAACTCCCGCCCAGACACCCGCAGGACGTGACTGTCAACACGCCCCCCTGCACTTTTTACCTGGCTGCTACAGTTTTAAGGATCTCTGCTGGTGGTTTTACCACGACTGACAGCTCGTTAAATTAAGGTTAATACAACCACGTCTATATTTAAAAAGGCACACATCTTAACATGTTATAGTTCTATATAACATCTAACCTCATTCTGTAGCTTCTACTGTTAATGTGTTAGCTAGATTAGCTGTTAGCACACATACTGTGTTGCTCTCATAGTCAATATGTTTAAGAGATGGCATCAACTGCACACACTCCACAGAGGCCCAGAGTTATTGTAAATATCAGAACTGTCTGGAAATTAAATGTTGTCCTTTGAGATTTTAGCATAGGACTGAGAATGAAATAAAACTGAAGCTTTAAACAGTTTTACATCCATTACACACTCACAGAGCTCTTTGCAGCCTGGTAACATGAAAACTTTAAATAAAATGTTCATTTAAAAACACAGCAGCAGATGGTTTCATAGAAGTGTCATTTCTTATTTTTATTTAACAACAGGACCCAGAGTTTACATTATTATCAACAGCTACATTCACCCTAGAGAAAAATGAGTGAGGGAGACCATCAGGGACAAGCTGGGTCTGAATTCCTGGGTTCAGTGATTTGTAG
>VUQS01076685.1:9719-21921 GCA_015108495.1 Heterochromis multidens
TTATCAGTGCCGCAGGCAGCTCGCTGGGCAGTGGAGCTCAGACACAGCTCCTCCTCCTCTTCCTCATCCTCATCCTCCTCATGCAGTTATCACACCGCTGCATCTAAACACAACACACAGCTTCCCACAGTCCTTGGGTGTCTGCCCAGCACATCGGCAGCACGTGTTAGCAGCCAGAAGCAGTTAAAGTATAAAAATATGAATGATTTATTGTTCACTGGATCATTGATAAGCGTCAGTGTGTGATGTGAGCAGCGTGTTAGAGGTAGTTTTCAGTTTTCCTCTGATCTTTAATTTGTGGTGAGATGTTGGTTCGTTTAGACATTTGGTGAAATAAAACCAGGCGAGAAGTTAGGAGGGGAAATCAGTGATTAGTGAGCTGTTAACACCCTGACAACACGCTGACGACACGCTGCCGTTTGTGTGACGTCACACGGCGAACATACTGAGATCTTTTTTGTATTCTGTTCATCTTTAAGCTGTGAGGGTGATGGAAACAAGATCCAGAGACAGCAGTCATGGTTTGTGTTAAATTGTTTCTTAAATCTAAATTTTCCTGCTGAAGAGTCTGGAAAACATACATGATGATGATGTACCAGAGACACGGAGTTGGAAAAGCTCAGCTCTAGTGTTCAGAGGTCTTTGGGTTGTTTCATTCATGCGATCCTGGAGTCTTTGGAGGATTTTCCGTCTTTTGTCCAGCAGCGTGTTGAGACAGAAACTCTGAACAAATAAAACGTAACATTCAAAATAGACCTGCAGAAGAAGAAGAACGGCGCGGGAGGTCGTGTTAAATGACACAGAAAGGCATTTGCTCCCTTCACCGAAACTCTGCCTGAACAAAAGCTGGCAGTTTCCTTCTCCGGGCTCTGATTGGTTTTCAGCACCGAGCGGTGATGCTGCGCCTGTCCTCTCCAGGTGAGGAGAAAGAAAGTGACCTGAGGAGGACTTCAGACTCCAGTCAGAGGTATTAAAGGCATGTTAGTGTTAGTGCAGGTGGGCCATTCATCACTGACATTGTTTGTCATTGTTGGCATTTGTGTGTGTGTGTGTTTGCTCTATGGTCTGAGTGTGAGAAACAAACACACAGGGTATAAAAGGAGGCCTCTTTCTGCGTCCCTGTGAGACAAATTAGTATTTGAGTCTTTGCTGACGTCTCCGGCGGCCTGTTGGCTCCATGTTTGGACGTGTTTCCATGGAGAGCGGCGCTGGAATGGCTCCCCGCGATGACGGCAGATCAGGCCTTTTGTCCGGGAGGCGGCCTGAGCTGCCAGCGGCCGTTACACCGCCGACTGCTGCGCTATGTTGTAGTTTTTGTCCCATAGATGTGTGTTAGCAGATGATGAAGCTGTGGCCTTCCTCACATTAAACATGACATCAACAGAAATTCCATCATGTTTTTTACTTTCGTTTTCTCTGCACTCACACGGTGGGTCCACCTGATGTCTGGGGTGGGCATTAAAACAACCAACAGGCGGGACAAAGAGGATGTTTGTGTGGGTCACATGACTACGGCTGAGATACGTTTCACATCTAAAGGACATTTTCTTTATCTGAATGTGAAACATGAGAAATACGTGAATGCAGCGAGTGCCAAACGAAGCTGAAGTTTCTTCTTCTCGCTCTCGTGTTGAAACAGTTATTCCTGTTTTTTCTGTCCCGGTGAAACGCTGATTCGCTGGCACGTCTCTTTTTGAGATGCAGGTTTAATGTGAGACTCACAAACAAGAAAAACATGAGAAAAACTCTGTGACAGTCACCTTCCACCTGTTTCACCTGTTCTAAGTACTTCTAGTCTTTATTCTCACTATTTGTATTTCAGTTAATAGATATGTTCAGATCCCCTGAAATGTAACTGGGACCTTATTTGTCCTTACATGTTGAAGAACTCGTGACAGGTTTGCAGCAACAGGCTGAGCTTCATCATGTGAAACATCAGTGATTTATTAAACTCGCAGACTTGCTCAGGCCTGCGTCCTGCACGCTGCCATCTGAGCATGCTCATGTTTGTTTCAGCCACATTTCGATCCTCAGCGGGATCCATTGTGGTCCTCACTGTCAGATGTTCTCCATGTGTCGGCCTGCCTCAGCCTGCGCTCAGAAAGCTGTAAAAGTTCTGAGGAGAAAATGCAAACTGTAAATGTCTCAAATGTCGCCATCGTGTTTGTTTGTTTTTCTGAGGAAGCTGAAGGAAGAGGTCATTCAGAGGTCACCACACTGATGCGCCGAGTCGGCCTTCGGTTAAAAATAAAGAATCGAACCATCAGTTTTGATCTCTGCTGATCAGAGTCAGAGGTTTGTGTTATTTCCTCTCTCACAGACGTGTTTCTGATGCTCTTTGTAGCTGTGACAGGAATGAGAGTGAATCCCTGTTCGTCACTAATGAAGCTTTATTTGTTCAGAGCCTCTCAGAGACGGCGTGGTTTCAGGGCTGTGGGGCGTTCAGGATGTCTCTTTAATCCCGTGTAAACAGAGTTGTGGGCTGTGTGATGTTTTCTTCTTCTGAGGCGAAATGAGCCGTGTTCTGCTACAAGAATCCTGTTTATTTTGTTTTATGAGACCCTCCTTAATTCCAGACCCCGTTAGTTTTAGTTTTCTTTAGATGTTGTCTCGTTGGGAAGTTTTTCCAGTTTCTTTGTGCTTCTCTGGTCGCTCTTTGGTTTAAAAGTCGAGGGGAAAGGCATTTAAATTGTTGAAAGTACTGAACGCTAACATGCTCTAAAGCATGCTCTCTAAACCAGAGGAAGACCTGGTGCTCAGACCCGTGGACACAGATCTACAGAGTTCAATAACGGCAAAGATGGCGGTTGTCCCGCCCCCGACAGCAAGCAGCCAATCATCAACCAAAACAGAGCAGGTTCAGGACAGTCTGAGCTGTGTGGTGGCAGACATATTTACTTGTTATCATGCGCTCATCGTTTCTCTAACGTGAAACAGCATGATGTTTGTTCAGTGGTGGGAGAAAAAAAAGTTTGTTTTTTTTTGTTTTTTTTTTTACTTTTTAGGGCAAATTGATTAAACTTTTAAAAGGTTTTTACCAGATTTCACTCATTAATTTTTCTTAGTTCTGACTCACGATTCATTCAGATAGGAGCTTCAAAAAGAACTACCCAGGATAATTCAATTCAATTCAATTTTATTTATATAGCGCCAAATCACAACAACAGTCAACTCAAGGCGCTTTATATTGTAAGGTAAAGACCCTACAATAATACAGAAAAACCCCAACAATCAGACGATCCCCTATGAGCAAGTGCTTGGCAACAGTGGGAAAGAAAAACTCCCTTTTAACAGGAAGAAACCTCCGGCAGAACCAGGCTCAGGGAGGGGCAGCCATCCGCCGCGACCAGTTGGGGGTGAGAGGAGGAAGACAAAGACATGCTGTGGAAGAGAACCAGAGATTAATAATAACTCATGATCACCTGATCCAGCCCTAACTATAAGCTTTATCAAAAAGGAAAGTTTGAAGCCTAATCTTAAAAGTAGAGAGGGTGCCTGTCTCCCGAATCCAAACTAGGAGCTGGTTCCACAGAAGAGGGGCCTGAAAGCTGAAGGTTCTGCCTCCCATTCTACTTTTAAATATCCTAGGAACCACAAGTAAGCCAGCAGTAAGCTTTCTTCTAAAAGAGCTTCGTTATCATTAATCATGAAAAATGCCTGTTTCACTTTGCAGAGGACAAAGTTCATGCCTCCAGATGTTTTATGTCTGACCTGCAGTCCCAAAGAGATTCAGTTTAGTCTGTGTCACAAACAAAAACATCAAAGCTTCATGGTTGGAAAGCAAATGTTTTAAAATTTCTGCACAAACTGATGAATTAAAACTTCAGGAATGACTCTAAGCTAATACACTGGCCAGGAATTAGTATTGTGTGTGTTTGGCGGTCTGATGGGAGGAGCCAGAGATGTTAATTGATTGTGCCGGCGCTCTGACTTGAGACGTCAGTGAAGCCGTAATACATACAGAAGTGTAAGTTACAGAAAGCTTTTAAACCCTTTGTTTGTCAGTCACCTTTTTAAACCTGTTCACCTGTCATTAAAAAATGCACTAGTTTCAAATGTCTTGATGCTGCTCAATAATCCAGGTAAGGAAATCCCAGGAAGTTGATTCTGTTCATCTGGACGCAGAGTTTTCAGTGGGAGAAACGTTTCATCATCCAGGTGACTTCTTCAGTCTCAGCTGACTGCAGAATTCCCCAACCTTATAAACAGTACATTTCCATAATGACTGAAACCAGCACCACTGACTAACAATGGGCCATGAGGTCAGTTTCATGATCATTAGTATGCAAATTGTCATGACCATTGATCAATGGCCATGAGTACCATTCACAGAGATTGGGGAATGGCTGCAATCACAGCATTGTAAGATGGTGACAGATGTACCCTTATCAATGATCATGAAACTGACTTCACATACAAAACATCAAATAACATGACTGTATTTGATACACAGCATCAAATACAATCAAATTAAGTCCCAGGGGAAAAAGTACTTTTTAGGATCAGGAGCCTTCAGTGGCAACCTCTGAGTGCTGAATGTCATCAAGACTTCTCCTGTTTTTCTGCATTTTGCTGCTGATCTTTGTACAACCCTGCAGCTATAGGAACAGGTGTATTTAGCTTTTGAGTCCAGGGCTTGTTCAGCTTTTATCCAGAGGAAGACATCCAGAGGGAATTTAGGACCTGCAGGGAGAACGTCAGTATTTTGTATTACTGCATGCAAAAGTAATGCAGTTTCTCTTTGAACCATGAGTTGCCTAATTTGCTTCATCTTTGAGGACATGCATGCAGATAAAAAAAAAAAAGGGTCTGAAAGTTCCTGGAAATTAGCCAACTTCCTGAAACTTTTGGTGTAGTAAAGAAGAAGCATCAGGCAACTTATTGCCATTTTGTGGTGCATGAGCTGTCCAACCTAAATCAGGTATTTGCTGCTGGTCGTCTGGTCGTTTACCCCCCCATCGGTCCAGACGGCAGTCGGTGGAAGATTTAGAGCACTGTGATTGGTCGGGCCTCTGCAGGAATGTGACACTATCAGCAGGAATGTCAGCTGTAACTCTCCCTCTCTGAGTGTGTGTGTGAGTGTGTGTGTGTGTGTGTTGCATTTAATACCACTGCAGTGCATTCCAGTCTGTACGATGACACCAGCAGAGAGGGAGGAGGAGGAGGTCAGGGTCTCTCTCTGTTTCTGTGGCCCTCCTGGTCAGTGAGGGGAGGTGATGAGAGGGGAGGTCACAGAGGCCCTCGCTGTCCCTCGCTGGGGGGAGGAGTCTGTCAGGTGAGGAGCTCAGAGGAGGGACTGTCTCTGAGTCCTGACGGCTTCTGTCAGCGTTCAGTCTGCACGGCGGCCTGAATCACCCTGAAGGTTACATGTAAGGTTTGTTTCCACGATGGCGGTACTGAAATGTTTTCGGGTCGTCCTTGGAGCAGATTGGCTGAGGTCTTCGGTTTTATGCTTGTTTGTGTTTAACATATTTTATTATTTATTAAATGGAAATAAAGGCTGATGACTCCAGAGATCCAGAGAGAGGTTTCAGCTGCAAACCTCCAGTGTGTTTCTAAACGCGTTAGGTCCATAAGTTTTTGGACACTGACACATCTGTAACAAAAACATTTCTTAAATTTAAAATCATGTTAGTTTGTCCAGTTACTTTTGAGCCTCTGAAAACAGGTGACTGTGTATAAAAATGGCTGTAATTCCTCAACAGTTAATTAAAATTTTGTATTAATCCACATGAATTAAAGCCACAGATCTTGATTGTTTGATTTAAAACCCACTGTGGTGGTGCACAGAGGCAAAATTACAAATATTTATGGCTCTGACTGTAAATTCAGCACTTTTCATCCATGAGAAAGGAGGTGTTTCAGACACCCATGACATCCATGACAAACTATGAGAGATGAAACATTTGTTTCCCGACCCAAAGCGGCGCCCTGTGTCGTCCAGTCCATTCACAGGTCTCTGTTCACTGATAAGGAAGGAGTATCTTTGACCTCCTTCTCCTCCGTCCTGCTCGGCCTTTAATCCTCTGCTACTAATGAAGTGTCTGCATGTCTTCATTAGCAGCCGTCAGGGACCCCGTTCAGACTAATTATCTCCACCACACACCGACACACTCGACTCGAGTCCTCGCTCCTGACTCCTCATGTTAAACTCTTTGTGGTGACAGAAGGATTTCTTCTCCTCCTCCTCCTCCTCTTTGTTACCTCTCTCAGTGATCCATCCATTACTGTTGGAGTTGCCCTCGGCACCGTCTCCTACCCACATGAATGCCATCGCTCGCATTACGCAACAGAAAGAAAGGAAAGCAGAGCTGCACTAAAAACAGCCCCCTCTCTCTCCGGCTTCATTCGTTTCTTTCTTTCCTCGCTGCAGAGCTCCTGTAATGTTTCTGCTGGTTTATTTACAGAGGACATGTCGCCTGTAGCTTTATTCCCTCTTCAGACTGCTTCACATGTGGGGGAGGATGGTTTGATGTGAGCTGCTCATGACTTTATCACAAAGGAAAAATGTATTTGCTTCAGCTGTGTTGATTATGGATTGTTTGGTTTATTAAAAGTCAGAAAATAGTCAAAAAGTTTACACTTTCCTCTTGTTCAGCATGACGTCTTCAGATGTCAAATGTTAAGTCAAATATGAATTGTTTCCTTTTTTTAAAGGTATTTATTCAGAATTTCTGTTTGAAAATAGTTTAAAAACAAAGTTATCAGCAGACAGCTATGACTTTATGTCCATAACATCTGCATGTTGTGTTAAAGAGACGTCAACTCAAATGAAAGAAAGCAGGGCTGTACTCATGCAATACCAGGTTGTACCACAGGATGGCGCAGTAGAGTCTAACATGAGGAAGAAGAAATACTGATGAAGAGGTAGATGTGGTTTATTCTTTGATTATAAAGAAATATAAGCAATATATTTTTGCTCCATTCACAGAGCTCTTTGATCTACTGTAACGAGGTTCATTTCTTCTATTGCAGGACGGTGTTTTTATTTTTATAAATGCAGAAATTTCTAAAAGAAACTCTTCAAAGTAATAAAACGACAATGAGACTGCGATTGAATGGGGTCAAGTTGGCAATTGCTTGCAATCTGTTTCTGAAATTACGGTTATTAATGTTGATAAATTGGTGAAAATTGCACATCTGTTGCAGCGTAAATACACAGAAATTCACATTAACTGTTTACATTCAGAGTCCAGCCAGAACCTCATAGATCTGAAACAGAAATTCAGAAATTCCTCCACAAATAGTGACATAGTTGCTGCAGGACGGAGATTTTAACTGCAAAATGACACAGGCGCTCTGCAACATTGCTTTTATATAGGAATACAGCTAGAATACAACCAGTTGGCAACCAGTTTTGTCGAATTCCCTTTTGCAAAGAGACGTATTGCAGATGAGTTGCACTGATTGGCACAGACTGAATCCTGAAGATTGATTGTAATGTTGGCAATCTGTCTGCAGTGAGTCAGAGTCGAGGTGTGATTGTTTGGAGACAGGTTGCCTCCCACCAGGTGACCTGTGCAGTCACCTGGTGGGAGAATTCACTGCAATCACTGCTTGTTTTTTTTTTTTTTTTTTATCCCGTAGTTGCAGAGGGGTTGCCGTCCTATTTTTAGTCTAGAGAGACTGAGTGGTGGACCTCCGGTTGGTTTTAGGTCGTGTATCCAAGAAGATTTTTGTGTAATGTGTGAAACAAATTTCAATTACAGCAAACGCAGCAGTGGGGCTGTTTTGTTGAAATTTTGTTCATGAATAAAAAAAATAAAATATGTAAATTTTGAGCCAAGATTTCAAGCAAGTTTAGGCCCCCAAAAGGTGATTCATTTGCACAAATATATATATATATACAAATAATAATACCAATGATACTACTACTAATAATAATCAATTGTGGTGAATCTGCAGAAATATGAATCATAAGAAATTCAATTTTCCTTCTGCTACTTTCAGGTCAATATATAAAGTATGTATGAAGATATTGAATAAATTACAAACCAGCAGCAGCACCTACAGACTTTAAATTTCACGTGTTTGTAGCTTGGAGTTGCTGATGTTTCCACACACAGCAGAGAACGGTTAAACTCGCTGACATGAATGGAGAAATGGGCACATCTGTACGTGGACTTATCCTGAAGAGGGTGTGCCTGATGTGCTGATGTGTTCCCAGGTGTTGCTGTTACCTGTACCTGCAGGTCTCTGTCTGACTCACACAATAGTCAACCTCCGCCCTTCTCTTCACTCATACGGCGGCGAGTCCAGACACTGCAGAGCGTTTATTCAGCCTTTTGTTTCCCTCTCAGACACACCCTGAATCAGAGAATCGGGTTTGAATGTATGATTTAAAATCATGGACAGAATCTTATTGTTCTGAGGAAGAAGAGGAGCGCTGTTATCTCTTATTAAAGAGCAGATGTCTGGTTTCCACTCTGACTCGTTTGAAAGGGTTCTTTGATATTTGTGTGAATGAAGCCGGCGGCAGCGGACACACTGATGTGGTGTGTGTCTGAGGCGGCTTGGATCCAGCTGGGCGGCGTGTTGCAGCCATCAGTAAACAGCAGGGATCTGAAGCTCCTTTCACACACAGAATATGTAACATACGCTGCTTTGTTGAGCTGTGAAAGTGACGCCTTTGTGTCACTCGCTCATGCAAACACAGCGAACACGCAAACATGACACGGCACGGGAAGTTCATGAATAAACCGTGTGTGCGTTCACTCCAACAGGGCGAGACACTGGGAGCGTCATCGAGTCGACTTCCTGTCTTATTTTGAAAGTTTGACTTTCTGTGTCAGCCCAGTATCACAGAGTAAAACGTTTGCAAAATTCCTGTATGATTATATGTAAAAAGCTTTTTATAATTAAGATGTACCTGTAACACATGTGAAATGTAATATTATAAAACATGTATAGCATGATTTACAGTACAATTCTTTTTTATATTAATAATTTCAATTGGCAAAATAATTAGTAAAATGTACCAAATATGAAGCTTTTCATTCACACATTTACTCCTGAATACGTTTCAGTTTTTTAACCTGTGTGCGCGCTCAGTTTGACAAACATGGACGGTCTTACAGTCACTCGTTATCTGTGGTCTGTTGTAAGCATGTCTTGTTTTAGTGGAGCATTGCTGGGTGTATTAAAACAGTTTTGTTTTCATACATTTAGAATGATTTGTTTTTGCTTTGAATTTCTGGAGTTTCTCATCACGTGGTGTTGATTCATTGTTCATCTTTCAGTAAAATGTGTTTTAGTTTAGTTTCAGTCAGAGCAGATTTAATCATTAACACTGAAAACATTTTTGTCCAGTTTGCCTTTTAATTTTAGTCTGATTTATGAATTTGTCAGCGTTTTATGGCTGCAGCTCTGAGTCCACTGAGGAGCAGCTGCTGCTTGGCTCATTTGTTAGTTTTAGTTTTGTGCTTGTAATAAAAATCCATCTTCAGTGAACATTTTTCATCATGGTATTTGTTGGCAAAATTAAGTGTGTCAAAAGTGTAAAACCTTAAATATCGTTCCAGCTGAAAGCTTCAGCGATACAAACGCCACATCAGCACGGCGTGATGTTTCAGTCTGTAGTCATCACAGTGACTGCAGTTCATTAAACTGTGACTGGTACATAAAAGTGATCCGAGAGCTCATTCAGACACGAGGCTGGAACATTAACCTACTGATGATGGTCTGAAAGAGCCTTTAAACGTTTTATAAACCCTGTTAGATGAGGATTGTTTGACTTTAAAGCTCTTTCTCTCTCTGTGACCTTTGACCTCTGTCAGGTTCTCGGCGCTGCACCACGCTGCTCTCACGGGGACCACCGAGCTGCTGTCGGCGCTGCTCGAGGCTCAGGCCACCGTGGACATTAAGGACAGCAACGGTGAGGCGCTCGTACACTGTGGTTAAACCACTTGGAGATAAGCTTCTCCTCCATGTGTTTTACAGCGAGTCTGCACACGTGCAGCTCGACCAACAGCATTTGTGTTGTTTTTGTCGTGTGGTTCATGCAGGAATGCGTCCGCTGCATTACGCGGCCTGGCAGGGAAAAGCTGAATCCGTCCTGATGCTGCTTCGCTCCGGAGCGTCGGTCAACGGCACCTCACTCGACGGTCACATCCCTCTGCATCTGGCCGCTCAGTACGGACACTATGAAGTGGTGAGTCGAAGCTTATGCTCTTCACTGAAATATGATGAGATGTTTCAGACTGAGTGGTCTTTAGACTGTTTCACTTTGGTGTATTTATTTTTTTAAATACCTTAAACATTTGGACCACCTGCCTCAGGACTGGACTCTAAACCTACCAGACCTCTAAAAATACCAAAGCAAAAACACGCATTCACCAAGCATCTGTGATAAAAATATCTTAAGCCTTTTTTAAGTTGGATTTAATTAACTCAAGCTTAAATAATTGTTTATATGATGGCAAACAATGAAGAGGAAAATGCACATTCTTCTTTAAATACACACCCCCAAAAGCCTGCTTTGATTCAGGAAAACAGAAGAACCAAACTGTGATGAATGATTTGATCTGATTCATTGAGTGATGTTTGGTTGTGCTGTTCTGCACTAAACTGTGAACATAAGCTGTTATAAATGCTGCTTCTTCCTCAGGTGTGTACTTATTCACAGGAACAGCACCAGCATGAGCCCAAACTCCCCCTCTTTCATTTGAAAAAGAGGTCGGTAATAAATAAATACAACGGCAGCGCGATGCAGGAGGGAGGAGGCCGGTGGGGCCGGATTTGTGGGGATTCGGGTGGTGCTGATGAGGGGGATTTTAGAGGAGGGGAGGTGTAGATTCGGGGTGATTGTAGGTGTTTGTGAGTTGTGGTGGCTCAGCAGCACAGATGTGAGCAGGAGGAGGAGGAGGAGGGGATGTTTGGATGTTTTTGGGATTAATCCTGAGGTCAGATTTGATTCCTTCTGTTGTCACACACACCGCTCTCGTAGTTTTTAGGCCAGGATTAGGAGAAATGTAGGTGAGCCAAAACAGTCCCCGTTTACATCTGTGACCCCGGCCTGAGGAGACTTCAGAGGTTTACATGCTAATCTGGACATTTGATTAAAGTTTGGTTTCCAGGATAGCGCTCAGCATTAGATATAAAGAGATCCACCGTGCTCATTAGCAGCTGACAGCTCGTGAAACTTTATCCACGTGATGGCATTGACGTGAAATAAGGGCTGAGACGCCGCATCGCTCTGCAGGTGTTTGATCTGGAGTCAGATTCACATCCTGTCGTCCGGCAATTTCAATCCAGTCATAAATTATTCATCCACGAGCTGCTTTCCTCCAGCTTTATTTCCTGAGATCTTAATGTTGGACAATGAGTGCCTTTTTCTGTCTTTTTAAAGCATCACATTGTAGGTTAACAAGCAGCTGTAATGATGATGATGGCGTACACAGAGATTTCAGCATCATTGCATGATATTAACAGAGAAATAAGGAGCAGTACTCCCTTTTTGTCTTCCTATAGATGGAGAGCGTTAGGACTGCTCAGTTACGACAAAAACATAATCGTGGTTAACCTCGATTAACCCTCCATCATTTAAAGTCAGTCTGTGTAACCATTCACAGGTAAGTCCGTTAGTTTTTGGACACTGACACAGTTTTTGTGGTTTAGCTTCTGCACAGCACCAGAGGAGATCGAGATGTGATTCCAGTGCACACTTTCAGCTTTAATTCAAGGGGCTGAACAAAAATACTGCATAACAGACATTTTTATACACAGTCTCCCATTTTCAGAGGCTCAAAGTAACAAACTAAAAATTTTAAATGAAAAGGTTGTTTTTAATGCTTGGAAGAACGTGTTTTGTGGACAGTCACTGCCTGAAGTCTGGATTTCATGGACATCACAGTGCACTTCCTTCTTGAAATGCTCTGCAGGTCTTTACTGCTGCGTGTTTGTGGGTCTCTGTTGGGTTGAGATCAGGCGACTGATCAAAGGAGCTGCACCAAACTGAGTATCAGATAAAGAAGGATTATTTTGAACTGTGAATCATGCAAATCTGCCCTAGCAGAGGTTCAGAATAAGCTGACTTTAAATCTCAGAATTCTTGTTGATGCGATTGTGAGCGTTTAGCCCTCAAGACTCAGCCAGATTAACTGGTGTGTGTGTGTGTGTGTGTGTGTGTGTGTGTTTGTTTGTTTGTTTATCTGTTTCAGTCTGAGATGTTGCTGCAGCATCAGTCCAACCCGTGTCTGGTCAA
>VUQS01076690.1:5262-23695 GCA_015108495.1 Heterochromis multidens
AAAAAAAAAAAAAAAAAAAATACAAATAAGTTGTAAATCAGAAACATCCTAGAAATATAGAAATCACAATCATATACAGAAATGCTGTATATAATACAGAATGCAATGTTTCCAAGGGCCAATTAAAAGTAATGGATATAGCTGACACCCACTAGTTCCCATGGTGAGTCATGAGGTTGCCAGTATCTACCATCCATTATCTGTGTTAGAAAATAGGGTCAATTAATATTTACTTTTTTGGTTTGCTTCTTTTAACTTTTGTATGCTTTGCTATGTGATTTTATATATTTTAAATATACATTTTATGCATCATTTATACATCATCCTTTATATATCACTTTTTCTGCTTTAATATAGTTAGTTTTGCATAAGGACATGAGCTCACTTGGTTAATTAACAAACATGTTTTAATTAAATTAGATAGAATTTGCTTAGGACAGCACAATTTAGTAGTGATTAGCACTGTTGCCTCACAGCAAAATGGTCCTGGGTTTGAATCCATTAGTTAGCTGGGGTCTTTCTGTGTGAAGTTTGCATGTTCCCCCTATGCCTGTGTGGGTTACTCAGGCTTCATCCTGGTGACCTGTCCAGGGTGAAGCCTGTTTCTCACCCTATTACTTGGACAAGCAGTTAACAAAATATATTTATATCAATATTTTCCAGTTAAATTACTCCTTTAAATAAGACCTTTAGAAAGTTTCTACCTAGAACCCAAAATCATATTTTAACTATGCAATCCTAAGAATAGACTGGAACTTTTTGCATAATTTTTTATTTGTTTTTAATTAGCCATGGTTATCCTTAAATCTGAATATTTCTGATACATGTTGCAGTTCTTAACCCTTTAAAGCCTGAACCATTTTTTGAAAATTGAGTGTTTATTGAACCTTCTGACAAATTTAGCAAAAAGCAAATTAAATATTAATTTGGATAAATTATTTTAAATTTGTATCATATTTGCCACATCCAGATTTTTTTTTTTTTGCAATTTATTGCTTAAAAATGTATTGTGCAATGTATTTAGGTTTTTCAAGGGGAAAAAAAAATCACACTGATGATGTAGAAGTCTCAAAAACTCTTAAAAACTCATGCATCAAATATGATACACTTGGCGTTAAAGAGTTAATTATTTAAATACAATGTGGTCTCCTTGCTTATTAAGTTTAGTGAAGCTTTTAGTCTGGGTGCATCCTGACCCTGAAATCAAGTCTTAGGCCCTGCATCCTTGTTACTCTTTGGAAATTAGACATGTGGCAGAGACATATTGGCTCTGGTCTGTGAAAAAAATGACTTCAGATGATTTAAATTTGTAATAACAGAGAAACATTGATACAAATTGCTTTCAAGAAAGCTTAGTTGATTGTGATTACATATTTGATTGGACTTTCAGTGAACCTGTGCCAGTCTCATTTTGTCCAACAGAAAACTGTCAGCAAGAATAATTCTCTGAACACCATTGAATGCTATAGTGATGAGGTGCGCCTTCCTCTCCAAGCACTCTGTGTTGACAAGCTCTTTAATGTATTTGATCCCAAAATATATGGATCTATTTCTGCTACATAAGGGTAATCTGGACTTTTATGCAGCAATGATTTCTGTGTCATAGCACAACTTGTCAAAGGCAATGTGTTTGCCCTCTGCAGGAGAACGCACTGATGTAAGTTATTTGGGGATTTGAGTTATAGTTGCTTTCAGACTTACACTGGCTGTAAGTAGGAGAAAAAAATGTAAGTATTGTCTCCCCTGTTTATCTCTTTTCACAAGCACATACATTATTTGTTTATTCTTATAATCTATAACTGACATTATGATGCTAGGACTAATATTGAAAATATTTACATACATTTTTTCTATATTTTCTTGTGATGAAGCTTTTAAAAAAATAAACAATGTCAAACAAGATCTTTCCTCCCACCCTCTGTTTCTGAACAACATTCAATTATCTCACTTGATTAACTTTTCATTATGACAAACCAAACAAACAAACACTTTTCTCCAGGGTGAAGGAGCTTGTGATAAGTGATGCTCTTGTTCCAAAATGACTAGCCATGAATACAGCTCAATATTTTTAGTGTTTCTCAGTAGGTTGAAAATGCCCTGCCATCCAGCCTCATAGACTGTAACATATTAGCATATTTATTAAATTTTTGCCCCTCTAATGGATGGAACATTTGCAGTAAGTAGTCAAAGTGATCACTTTCCTCTCTGCTGTGCTACACTATTACGTGCAGTCCTTTTCAGTGTGTTACCCTACCACACTGTAGTCACTTTACCAGAAAATACAAGGTTGTAATTTTCTGTAGTATTCTCTTTCCTACATCTGCTAAAGATAAGTGCATTTGATGATTTGAAGGCTTCAAGGAATTTAAACTCATTTAAGATTCTGTGTCAGGTTTCTTTTTGTTGTTTGAGAAATTGCAGTTCGAAGTCTTGTGGTAACATTGGTTACAACTGACTGCCAGGGCCACTACACAATATATAAACAACAGCAGATATTTGCAATCAATATTTAATGCTTCTTACTTTGTTATTCCAGTCTGGCAAGATATTGTCACTCATATCATTACTCTCTCTAATATGAGGAAACAATCTGGTGTCATCAAATACTATTACAGCAGATATTCTTCCTCAGGAGTGTTTAGAATTAAAATTTCATTGTTTGCTAGAAGATTTTGACACCCACACCCATGATGTTTCTTCCAATATTTAAGGGCACGTCAGAAGTCTGGCTGTGCACCAGTTCTCAAATCTCTCAGCAAATTGTGCTTTGAGGGATTAACAACATTTACTGTCACATTTGAGCCCTAGTTTGAGCTACCGGATTATATTTAAAAAAGAAAAAAAAAATCATGTATATGTGCATGTATCTCTCAATTTCTAGGGAAAATTCCACCTTGTACACCACCCGGACAACTCTATATCACATCAAAGCTGACACACTTAAGCTTCCCAGATAACTTTCTAAAGACTTGTCAATAAATCGTGTCACTGCAGTCATGGTACATCTTACACAAATGATATTTCCCTGCACACTTCTTGAATGTTTGAACCTAAGAGAATATATGACCCAATTTCACTGGTGTGGAATCAATCTTGTCACTCTTGCCACCTAGAGGATACCAACCACAGCTACAAACATGAGTAATGGGTTAAGATCCTAATTTATGCTTAGAAAATCATTAAAAGGTCTTTGAGCCAACCATGGTTTTACCTTTTGTGTTAGGCTTGTGTCTTAATTTGGTCCCACATTAAATGCAGGCCTTCACTGCAAAGAGTGTTTTGGGGAAAGGCTGGCCATTAATAGACAAAGGCCATAGCTATCCCTAAAGGGAAACCGTAATTATGCCAGATGGGGCATTCTGACTTTCAGCCTAGGGTAAGTCTTCTCATGCCCATGGTGAGACTTCTTGTTAGTATTGGCAAAGGAACAGTGCCACACTCACCATTCATACTCTGCCATCTGTGTGGCGGAATGCGGAGGGTCTGAGAAACTTCTGCTGGGCTAGCAGAGCAGACTGGTAGTCAGAGGCATGCCTTTGTGTTTGAGTGGTGCAGTGGAGTGGATTTTATGAAACTGAATCAACTGAAGTTTTTCAAATACTTCAAAACAATTAATTCAAAACTGGACCATGGTTTGCTAATTTAACATATACGTGTTCCACCAAAAACACATTGATGTTGCAAATAAAAAAAATAAAATAAAAATACTGACTAAATTTGAGGGAATTATAAGTTTCTCAAAATCCATAAGAAATAGGCAGAACGTCCTCTGGGATACATACATCTCAAACACTTTTTTTTTTTTTAAGCGAAGCATGATGTGAAAACAGATGGAATTAATTTTGTGCAATTGCTAGAATCATTGTGTTCATACATCTGATTATAGCAAATTAGACTGCAGTGGACTGCAAATTAGACTGGGCTTGCTGTTGTGAATGCATATGCTTCTGTATTTAAGAATGAGTGACATTTGACATATTTTACATTTACATATTTTAGTAATTACAAAACTCGAACTTTTTTTTCAACATAGTGAAAGGGAATTGGGCAACTGCCTTATTTTTGTCTGTTTGTTCAACTCACAAATATTTCTGCTCATCTTCTGAGCATAATTTCTTTTAAGGTAGAGTCATTATTTTTAACATACAGTGCAAATTATGTATGCTTTGTGATGAGGAGTATGTTTTTAATATGTGTTTTACATTCCAGCCAATGCCAATTGTTGTAAAGATGATATTTTGAACCAGACAAATAGAGAGAAGTACAGAAAGCAATATTTTAAGGCATGCTTCTTCTGCTTACAGCATACTTGCAGACCATGCCATCAAGGCTACTACATGCACTTTACTATTTACTCGTGTTCAGAGCTAGCACCACATAGCTCTAGATATGTGAAAAGCATCAAGTAGGCTCAGTGGCAGATATACAATCCCCACAGAACTCTGTATTTGCCATGAGGGAAAGCTGATCATATGGCGTCTTTGAGCAGATATAAGGATTAGCTTTGAATATCTTAAGCCCGGCATGTACTCATTTTGCATACTGCTTTACAACAGGGGAGTGTGCTAGTTACCATACCGTGTGATGAATAATGCACAGGCCACGTGGGGTCCACACACAATATTCAGATTGAGTAAACAAAAGTGAAGAAACCTTTTTTTTGTTGGTTTTAAATTAATTTAAAAGGTGTCTTAAACACAAAATAGTCATTGTAGTTCATAGTTTTAATGTAATTTGAGATACATTATTTGAATCTAAACTCGAGCATCAATAAAATCAGCGAACTTATCCAGTACAGTGCATGCGTATTACATACCCTGGAAAATCTGTCTATTTACAGTCATCATAACAGGCATCCAGGCCAAAAGCTGTTCCACATAAAACCATTGTTTTTCCTTGACTTCACTGACATACAGTATACTCAAAGTGAATGGCAGTCTGAAGTGACAGTCTGCTTATGCTGAGCCATTCAAATGCTAATGCGCCGGTAAGATAGCAGCCAGTTACAATGTATCTATCCAAGCAGACAAATTTTACTGGCCTGTGGCGTTTTGTATGATATTGTAATTCAGGTTATTTTCAACCTGTGCCTTTTGTATTGGGTGTTTTGTTGTTTTATTGTGCAGCTTTACCTTTCTATGTTTTGCCAGGAGTGTTGCTTTAGTTTATCCCTTTATGCCCAGCACAATTTACCTCTGTGTAACCCCAAAATAACCAAAACACATTATGTCCACTGAAATTACTCAACTACAACTTTGAATGTAGCGTCAGACAGACTGACTTATTTAAAGATTTAGGTCATTCCTAAAATAGATTATGATTTATGTGAATGACTTATTTAAACCAATTTAAATGTAATTTTCAATTTGGCATTCATAATACACTAAATAGCATAACACTTGGGCAAACCTTGAAAATTTTCAACATACAAAAGTATGGCCAGTGCTAAAAATAATGTAAATTATACTTGTGCAAAAATACTGTAATTATTCCTATGAATAACACCTTGACCTGCTCTGTAGAAAGTGTTAGCTCAGGCTGAGTTGCTGTGCTTATTCTAATCTGGAGTTGAAAAAACGTACCTTTTTAATCAATTTTTTTTCAACCCAAAAGATAAAAACTTCAAAACTGAGCTACAAATGAACTGAATATAGCCATAAAATTACAGTTGTTTGTTTTGTGAAACAAACATTTATATCTGTTGCAGGCTACCTAATGCAGATCTGTAGCTATTCTTAAATTAAAGCACATTAGCTCTTGACACATACTGGTTTTTTTTTCCATAGCAGTGTTGGCAAAGGTAGAGTTGTATGAGACAGTGCAGTCCCAGGCAGTCATTTAACTTAAATGAGTACAGAATATCATATCATCTTTAATTATTTTTCCAGAAAGTTTTAATAACAATAATAAAATAAAATAAAATAAACTGTCTTTGCACTTTTACTCAAAGATGTGATTGAATTTGACAAACTCTACCTTTCATGTAAACAGTTCTTACTTTTATAAAAATGCAAAACCTATTAGCCAATGCAAATCACTTGTATAAAGACATAATGCTAATGAGACCCAAGTGCCATGGAAGTGGGAACTAACTTCATCATGTAAGGAAAGTTTCTTACAGGGATTGTTTTAGACATGTTTGACCTGTTAGGACCTTGTTGTTGATTTAAAATCTCTTTTTCTCATCACAGTAGTACCTGGTCTCCTGGTTTTCGTCTATTTTGGAATGAAATGGTGAAAACCTTTTATCATGCAGTATTGAAAATCTCTGCAACACTTTGAAGGTGGAATAGATTCAAAAGTCAGAGAGAGAAAAAAAAAAAAACTGGTCCCAGACTGCATCATTAAATTCTTCTGTGGCATTATATATTATTAAATGTGTACAGGTATTTACAGACCCCTATGAAAAATTAGATGCCTTTCAAAACACAAACTAACACATAAGGGCATTTAAATCTCAGTCCGTTTTTACACTACTGCTGCACTGCATCAATTTGCATCTTTTTTTTCAGTAGTATATAAATTAAATCCTTATTTTGAGTTGAGTACTTGGACTCGTGATTTTGTTTTATCGAGTGTCGAGTCTGATTGCCACTCAGTGTGTTTTGTGCTAAAACTTCACTTGGCAATTTTGAATTAATGCATTTGTGACATAGCAAAATACCTTACTGACTTTTGCAGTCTTCTAGAGCAATGGAGTGTAGAGCAGTCAAAAAATGATTAATGTCAAATGCACATCCTTTAAGCACAGAAAAGCAACATCATGTATTTTAGATTTTTTTTTTTACTCATAATGCTGCTGTTTATTTGTTACCCCAAAATTTTTTTACCACCATGAGCCTAGGAGGAGGATTCATGATTGTGGTCCAAAGGTCACTGTGCTTTTACCATTTTAATATTTCTGTATTTGCTTGCTTTCCATTACTCTAAAAATTGTTTGCCCCCAAATGAAAATTCAGTCATTTTAAATTCTGCTTCCTGTCAGTCAAAACTCCTCTGAGGGCTATATGAAAACCAAATACAAAGAAAGCTCACCACTGTAGTATCATCTAAGCCATTTCTGAAACTGTTAAAAGTAACAAGGACATAATCCTGCATATTTTAATGTCAATAAAAGTATTCTGTCCACACGTAAGTGGAGTTTAATACTGATACTTGTTTTATTGTGAAATAATTAAAATCAGTCAATTAAAGCTATTGCAATTTGAAAATGAAGAAGCAGTTTAAGTATGTGTATACATATGTTTGGCTGCGGAATATGTTACATCCAAAGATCATTTGTCTGTGTTGGCTATATTTTTTTTACCCCTTCTTGTTTACATCTGTTTTATGATAATCAGTCCACATATTGGTCTCTGACATGTACACGCTGCAACTTATAAATTACTTTTTAAACAATCCAACTGTTCATTTTCATGTATCACTGAGCTAGTAAGAAAAAAAAAACAACTTCTGATAACTCATCAAGTGCTTAAAAATAACAAAATTGCAGCAGTTAAAAACTGTCATTTTGAAAGTAATGATAAAAGAAGCTTTCACTGTCATTCAGTTCCCACGATGCTATTGAATACACCCTGTCAAGAAATGAATTGGTCTGCAGCAGCATTTCATAATGTCTTGAAATGGTTAGCACAGGAAAGACCAAGGACAATCAATACAATCCTTTATCTTTGGGGCTGTAAGTTGACATTAATTAATGTTCAGCAGTGACATATCAGTCTTTGCCCTATTAAAGCTTTGTTTCAAGGGTTATACTTTTCACTGTACCATTTATTCATTTTTATTCTTCTGAATGCTCATCATGCTATAATTAGCTATTCTTCTCCTATACAGAGCATCATAACCAATCACAACTTTCAGAAAATACATGGGGAATGACAGTGTTGGCTTCCTGAGCACTGTTACCAGTCAGTCAGTTTGTCATTGACGACTTAACAATAAAAAGTTTGGTAATACGTTTTGATTGTGCTCTTCAGAAAGAGTTCTGCATCACAATTTATATGGAACTTACAGTTTAATGTTATTTAAATGTTTTGATAACAAATGGCTTTATACTGTCCTCTGGCATATTTTGTTTGACATTTAATAATCAACACAGTGACATTTCGTTCAGCTCTTTTGTGTTTAGTTCTTTCCTATAGAGATACCATAGCTAACATTTACATTGAAACATCTGTAATTTCTGTAGATTCCATTCAGTTTTAGTTTAGTAAATGATTGAAGCTTCTGTTTAAAAACAATATCAAACTTGTGATGGTCAGCTTGAATAGTCTTTCTAAATATCCAGTGAGTAGTTAAGCCATGGCAAAAAAATAAAAAAGTAATATCCCAAATCAAAAGTAAGTTCCCATTCTACCTACCCTTTTATACCCTTTTTTCTTCAATTCTTTCTTTTTCTTTCCCCCTGCAGAGCTCCTGTCAGCCTGCCACGAGCTCCGGTGCCGCTATGGCTGTGTCATGACTAGAAACGGCACCTTCTGTTTCTGCGCTGACGGCTTTGAGGTCGGTGAGGACGGTACGAGCTGCAGAGGTAGGATTCTGCACCACTGGTGGGGGCCTCCTGCCATGGAACGCTTCCCCCTTTTCCTCCCTCCTTTTGCCCTCGGCCAGACTTCTTTCAGATGAATAAACAGGAGTTGCTGGGTATATGAGAACCATCTGTCTGTAGGCAGGGCCTCATGCACAGTACATTACACTCGCAGCATAGATACATGCTTAGACATATATGCATACACATGTATAAATTGCACACAATTTCTTCATATGTCTTTATTTATGCTCTTCATAGTATGTGCCACAGGCCAGGTGTCTGACAGCCAGTGAGGAAGTGGTGATTTTGCTACAGTTGCAGTGACTTATTTGAATTCTGCACATACCTTATACCAACGACATTGGATAGAATTGTATAATTATGGAAGTAGAAAAAGTTTAACAAAGTGGGAGTGCTTCTGGAGTTTGATTTTGTTGGGAAAGACATGAGAAAGAGCCGTTATAGTGTACTGCAGCTCCAGAAAGTCTCATTGCTTATAAAAGTAATTATACCTAAGGTGCCAGAGTGAGGCCACATTAAGTATACTTTATGTATTTGGGTCATGTTTGAGCACACCTAATTTGTTACAAATGACTCTCTTCCTTTTTTCCATAAGATCATGATGAATGTGCCATGTATGGTGCATGCAGCCAAACCTGCACAAACACCTACGGGTCATACAGATGCAGCTGCACAGAAGGGTACATCCTGCAGCCCAACATGATATCTTGCAAAGCCAAACAAGGTGAGTGGCACACTTGCATCATAATTAGCACAGTATACATGTTCTGTTTCTAAGAATAAACAATGCTATTTTGTTCAGATGAAGTGGAATTCCAGCTTATCATCTCCTTGGTTTTCACAAGAACTGGTAGGGCAAGATTAATGGGATTTAGCAATGACCACATCCATCACCCACATGGGGATGTGTAGATGTGGTCAAGCCAGGATAATGATAAAATTAATGAGCAAGAGATTTTAAGTGGGTGCAGTCTGGAGTATTTTGTGCGGAGACAATACCTAACATCACCCTGATTTATGTTAATGCCTGATGCTGGTAACAAATCTGCCCCAGTGAGGAAAGCAGCCTACTTATGGTAGAAATTAAACAAATAATAGAGTTATTGTCTTTTGGTGGTCTGCCATCTGCAAGTAAATAGACCTAAGATTGTGTAGTTTACACATTTGTATTCTGCACTGAGCCATGAAGCAAAGTAGATTTTTTTTTTTTTTAGGGTGTTGCCACTATGGCATATATGGGTTGAAAATAGCTAGAGGCCCAATATGCCTTGTTGGGGAGAACACCACTGTTGTAGCTTTTAATCACGGTGACTGGTGTCCTACCAAGAATAAACTGAATATGATTACCCATAAACTTAACTGAACCCAATGCTCACATGCATTAATATTAATTTAGCAGAGAGCGATAGTGGTACAAGGATAACTATGGGGTTACCATTAGTTGTAAAAGCTCATGAATATAAATTTCTGATAGAGCTCTCAGAGGCCGGGAGATGAGGAGCAGCAGGGTATGAAAACATATTAACGCAGTGAGTGTAAGAGTGAAGTTAGAACTCTGAGGCACATATTTTTCTTTTTAGGGATTTAATCTTGATTTAATCTCGTATTCTTTGACTCAGATGTCAGTGAAAGGTTTATTTGTTTGTTTGTTTATTTATTTGTTGTTTGTGCTTCTAACCTAAATCTGACAACACCTTTATGATTTTAATTTCTACTTGATAATTTTGCTTAAATAAAAATTGTAAATGTTTTAAGTGTAGTGTGATTACATGCTGCAAACACATTTATCTAATATATGTGAAATATATTTATAGGTCCTTCCCTCAGTACTCTCTGACTTTACTACTCTGGCTGTGGCACTTTACTCTGACTATTCTGAGCCAGTTTGATCCTACAGAAGATGATAGTTGAACCAATTGAAGCTATTTAGTGCTCAAGTGATTGCTAAGGGCACCAGGTCAAAATAAAAAAGCCAAATCTAACTCCATTGTATCAGATATGTCTAGTTGTTCAATTGTTTTTAATAGTTTTTGGACATGAACTGAGATCTGGGCACAGCAGTCTGTGTCAAGAGAAAAAAAAACTTATGACCAATCCCTTATAATAATTTTGTTATTTGTCTTTTTTCATGGTACATTTTGATATTCAGTAAAATGTAGAATGTTGGTAGCTTTATGAAATCAGATTTATGTGGTCAAAATCCCATCTACCCTGTAGTGTGGAAAAAAACTGTATGTATCTGAGTCATGCACTAGGAGTTATTTGAGTGGACATTCTGATTTATTACCTATATTAGGAGGGCAGCCCTTGACTTGAACTTGTGCTGAAGATTGGGATAAATAAGGGTCCTTTTCAGGGGGTGAACCTGATGTCAGAGAATGTGCACGGTCAATTAAGCCCATAAAGGTGCTTATTTCAGTTTCACCACCAGAGATATCGTTCCACGAGTCCAAGCAGGAGGAGGGGCTGGGGAAAACTCACATGTCATACCTGAGTTAATTTTATGGTTTTCTGTGTTCTGTTCATTTAAAGAAATTTTTAGCTGCACTGGTGGTTGTTTGTCCAGTGGTAGAACTGGAAATATTGTGCATGTATTTCTTTTCAAAATTATTTTTTTAAAAATGGTGTTTAGTTAACACTTCATAACTTTCATTTACCTTCATATATTTTGCATATCACATTCTTTTTAAGGGAATATTGTTTACAGAGCTAGCTGAATAACTTTGCTGAGAATAAGTAAGGGGATAAACAATATTATTTTAACAGTAATAATTGTGCAGCTAAAATAAATAAACAATATACCACTTCTCTTCCACTTCAGATGCTGGTGATAGCCGCCCAGCACTTCTCATTGGTGGTTCAGATCGCATTGTCATCACCCATCTAAATGGAACAGGCCTTCAGCCCCTCAGGTCCTTGAGGATAAATGGAACACTGGCACTGGATTTTCAGCATAACCAGGATAGTGTGTGTTGGGTGCTGTCTTCAGAGTCCTTTGGGCAACTCCGCTGTGCTGTAACAAGGAATGTGCGTGGATTCACACGGGAACAGGAAATAAGAACTCAACAAAGTTTGCAGCGTATGTTTATATCAGTTCATACTTTCCTTCTGAAACATATTCTTTTGTTCATTTTTCTGATAAATAACTATCTCTAATGGTGAAAACTCAAGTACATGAATAAAAGGAATTTTTGCCTGTGGTAAACATCACCCAGTGCTCTCTCTCACAGACACACACACACAGGCTCATGCTCCTTTGCTTTCTCTCGTTTTCATTTGCTCTCTTTTTCACACTCTTACCTGCAAGCTCTCTCTCTTTCTCCTCATTATCACTGTGGCTTAAGACAGGTTAGCCTCAGCAGTTTTGGAATTCATCTTTATCCCACAATTGCCATTCAAGCCTGGGAGCTACACTGCCTTTGCTACTTCAGAAATGCTACCTTTTCCTGATCTAGTAAAGATTCTCATGCATTATAGCTTACTTCAAAATAAATGTGCTTGACTTTCACTTGTTAAAGTCTAATAGAAACCTGCAAGCCAATCAAAATTATTAATGGCTATGGTATAATTTAAAAGGGCATTGGGACAACTGCACAAATAAAGTTAAGTTTACTCATCATGGGTAGTACCATTTGTCCTGGCAGTCAAGAAAGTGTTCAAAATATCTTAAAAACAGACCACCAGACTAAGTATTTTAACACAAATACTGTATCTCAAATTTGATTCAATGGCAGAATTAATATAATAATATACAAATATGCAATGAAAGAACTTTTGCTTTAACTTTTAAAATATCAAAAATATCTGTAAAACCCCATAAACCTCATCTGTTCTCTTATAATATCTGCCTGAAGCTTTGATCTGTGACTAAAGACTAAAAGTTGAGATAACCGAGATAACCAGGCCCCCTACTGCTTTTATTTCATCATTATTTTTATCTCTTTGGTTGTCATGGAAACCTTCTTTTATTTATATGGTATTTATCCAGCCTAACTTTTTTTTTTCTATTGCAGATGTGGAGCAGATGGCAATTGACTGGCTGACAGGAAACTTTTATTTTGTTGACCGTGTCACTGACAAGATTTTTGTCTGTGACCGTGGTGGGGACACGTGTGTTGCTATTCTACAACTAGACCTGCTAAATCCTAAAGGAATAGCTCTGGATCCTCTAATGGGGTGAGTATTCTGCAGGCTAGGATACACCTTCTCTGAAAGCTACACAAGTCTCATTTATCACCATGTATCATTTCACAGTAGAAAAAAATATCACAGAAAGAAAAAGAAATTACATTTCACTATTCATAACAAGAGATTTATCAGGAGGAATATAAGAGGGTTACAATAAAGGGATTTAAATGATTTCCTGTCCTTCAACTCAGCCATTTTCTCTTTGAGCTGTGTAATTTGGTGAATAACTGGTGATGCTACATATATCTTCTACTGTCTAGACATTCATTTGTATTCACTGATTTCACTCCACATCCCACAGAAGAACATGCCCCAACAGGACTTTCCATTACAGGATTTTTGTCTCTGAAGATCACAAAAAAGCGGAGCAACAGTGGAAGAAAACATATTCCCACAGTGCTCTCAGTGAAAACTATAACATTTAGAGCATGTGGCTGACAGTCTCAGTGATCACAATGTTGGAGAATGTATTATTTCTCGGGAGTTTCTTGTGTCACAGTGCAGAACAAACACACACATACAAAAGAAAAGACATACTGCATGCCCCAGCTGTACCAGCCAGTGAACCAATTATCAGCAACTCTTTTTGCAACCCAGTCTCGCCAGGGAACAGCATAGTTCTATTATATTGTGACGACTCAAAGTCAGAGTCAAAACAAATTTTTAATTATACACCTTTTCTGATAAAGATTTTGCAGGTCATTTTTTCAGCTGTTAAAAAGGAGTGTTAAAAAGTGTGTCATTTATGCTGGTGCTCTGGCATAGTAATGATCATCTCCAATCTTCAGCAGCAATAGAAGCATCCTGCTGCTCTACACTAATTATATTAAACTGTCATGACAGACCTCATAAGGACAAGACAGTATGAACCTTCAACCTTAACATGTAATTAATTTAGGGGTTGAACCAGAACTACATTGTCGCGTTGTGGATTTCTGCTTTATAACATGTGCTTTATTCAACACCTCTGTTTACTACTATAAACTATTGGGTCTAATCAAAATAATTAGCTTGTGGTTCTTTTAAAGGTAGGGATAGTTTTTATTTGGTTGCCTGCATCTCTTTGTTCTCATTAAGTGTGTGTTGGTTGAAAGCAGTATGGTTTATAGTGAATATACTGCACTTCAGAGCTTTTGTTTAAGCTGGCTCCCTGTGATGTAGTCAGACTGGCTTTTAAGTGATTTTGTTGTAATCACACATGACTCACACACACATATGTGCCTTATTCTGTAGATATAGATGGATAGTGGTATAGAGTCTGCTGCTCCACAAGGGAGCTAGTTTTGCAGGTTGCTGGATAGATTGACTCTATGAGACACAGAAGTATTCCAAGCCTTATTCCTGACTCTAATTGGTGAGAAATAGGTACAGCCTGAGAGAGGTCTGTCAGCCTGGAGCAATGGAGTGAAAACAAAAGAAATCAGGGAGGTGTTAGATAGCAGCACAGCATGAGGAACAGTGTTTATAGAATATGCCCTGGTTTGGCACTCCATTTTTATTGTTATTTGACTCTCTCCCTCTGTATCCTTGCCTCTCTTACTACTGGATAAGGTGTTTTAACTTGATGGACAGCCTTTTCTTCTTTTCTCTAAAAAGCTTTTTCGAGAAGATTTTGATGGATGGTATGGTTTGTTTATCAGCTAAAAATTTTATCAGCACTACAAAATTGATGCTTCCTCTCCCACGAGTCCCATTTTAGTTTAGTGTATATCCCCATGATGAAAAAAATGCACTTTGTTTTTTAAAACCCACTGCTGTCATGCAAGTTTCTTTTGAAGCTTTGATGATATTTAAGAAAAAAAAAAACATTCCACCATTGTACCACACAGTCAACCCTTTCCATGAAAATTAAGTCTACATGTCTAAATACTAATCATTTGTTTTGAGGAGAACATAATTGTCACCTGGACTGCCATTTTTTAACTTGGTTGGTTTTAGTTCACAGGTATCTGAGTCAGGAAAAAAAAAGTTAAAGTTAAAGTTTTAACTATTGATGGCGCAAGATGAAGCACTCTGAGATCACCAAGGTTATTATATTGCTTTAACCTGTAGGGAATGGGAATATTTCTACCTAACTTCTTTACAACCCATTCAATTTTTGTCAACACATTATCCCTAAAATCGCAAATGATACCCTGCTGATGGCATGGGAGGAAGTCGGGGATCATCAAAACTCAACAGGATTTATTTCTGGGCACAACAAATGTTTGTACAAAATTTGATGGCAGTCTTACAAACAACAATCTTAAAGCCAGTAAGCTGCTGCCAGAGTCAAATGGTGAAAAATAATAATTTTTTGAATTTCTACAGAATTGTGTTAGAGAACATTATTCTAAATGAAGACTTGACTTTACACTGTTTCTAGAGAAAGACATGAACATAGTATCTGAAAGAAACCCGCTATGTCCTGATACTGCTGTAGCTTTGGGGTATATACTATTTGTTGATTGTCAGTTGTAAAAATGTCTACACAGTTTTATGTCCAACTGCGAGATGCCTGCCATTATTCGCTGGCCTCCATGCTTTTTATTTTATCATGGGTGCTCATTTCCAGAATCCAACAAGGATCTCATTGTAGCTGCAGAATGCACAAATACAGCATCAGCACCATCCTAATCCTAGAAAGCAATCATTGATATGCCACGTGGAGGTGCACCTGTTTAGGAAGCTGGATTCTTGCTGATGCTGACAGTTTTTCAGCACAGCTGGGTCGAGGGTTCAAAGGGCAACCCATCTCTCCTCTGGTTTGACTTGTGCAGATTAAGTTGGCTTCCCGTCGTTCTCTGGCTGTAGCTGGTTATCATTGGAAGCTGTTAGAGATCCATCCTCACAGAGTCCCAGCAAGGCAGCAGGGCAAGCCTTCCATATAAATTACTGAATGTGCATACCGGAGCAATTTTAAAAACTTTAAGAGATAGTCCATAAGATTGTTACTTTTGTTAAAGAACATTTCAGTTATTTTTGTTGATGTAATGTAGTACCTATGGTAAAAATCAAATTGCACTGTGTATAACACCTGCTTTCTATTAGTTACACTGGCTCCCTGTGTCTTTTCAAATTGATTTTCAAGCCTTTCTCATGGTTTTGAAGTACTGAATGGGCTGGCTTCTCAGTGTATCACACATTGTCATTTTGTGTCTACTCACATACCCTGAGGTCTGCTGCAGCATGCTTTTTAAATGTCCCCAAAATTACTAAAAAGGAGATGGAAAATGCTGCTTTTATTACATTTGCCTCCGGGTTATGGGTGTCTATCAGAGATGCAGTCTAACAAGTCATTTTTACAAGGGCTTTAAAGGCAGCATGATGCTGTTTTCTAAATCTTTTTTTTTCCTTATAATTAAAACTCATTCTGTGCTGATTTAATATATCAATATATTCATGTGTTTTAACTTATTTTTAATATTTGTTTTCTATATTTTTATTTTGTGAAACATTTGAAGTTGTACTATTACATGAAACTTGATTTGTAAATATTTCTGTTAAATATTTACATGGATTGGTGGATGCCCTTAACTTTTTACTTTGGGTCCTTCCACACAATTTCTGTTGGATTAAGGTCAGAACGTTGACTTGAACATTCCAAAAGATTAACTTTATTCTTCGAATATTGTTTGCTTGAATGGATTTTGTGATTAGAGTGTTTGTTTTCCTGCAAAAGCCAATTTGATTGAGAGATTCAGTTGATGGCTGAAATATGTCTGTGGACTGGACTGGACTTGAACAGATGAGAATCAACAACTCTTAAGAAATCTCCAATTCAGCACAACAGAACCACTAATGTTAGCCAAGGAACCACACAATCGGACAGTAGTAGTAATACTCAATGAAAGTGGACAGTCAGTGTTCAAAAGATACGCAAAGTATAATTTTGTTAGATTGAAATAAATGCAACCTTACACCAACCAAACTACTAAAATGATGCACAAATGTGCACTGTGAGGTTTTTCTGTTCACAGTGTGGCCGTAGTTGTATCCTTTATAGCATTTAATGATTTAAACCCTCCCCACAGAATGCTCTTCTTCACTGATTATGGGAATGTGGCCAAGGTTGAGCGCTGTAACATGGACGGCACCAACCGGACCCGGCTGGTGGATTATAAAATTGAGCAACCCACTGCTGTGGCACTGGATGTGGTCAAGAAGCTGGTGTATTGGGCAGATGCCTACCTGGATTACATTGATGTGGTGGATTACCAGGGCAGGAACAGGCACACCATTATCCATGGGAGCCAAGTGAGTGTCACATTTCACTTTGCACTGATTTTTGTCTTCCATGGACTCTGCATTATAAGGAGCCATTGTGGACTAATGTCAGGCTTTTCTTATCAGGAGTGGCTCCCTCTGAATTTGATACACTTAAATTGTTACATGACAGGGTGTTTTTGGTTAATGTTCTGATTCAGTGCTTTATCACTGCGAGACAGGTGGCATATTCACTGCTTGTTGTTTTAATTCACTCTTCATTTTGGTAGAAAAGGTCTTTTGTATGGGGAGTAAAGGGTTTATTAAATTGAAAGAATTGAGTCACACGTGGGGCTGCCTTCCAAATGAGCATATCAGTAGTCTCTCTCCTGTAGTACACTTTTGAGGCCTTTCATCACGAATTATGATTATTCATTAAAAGATCCTTTCAACCAACTTGGACTAGATACTCACACTTTATGAGGAAAGAAGAACATACATATCAAGCACCTTATTCTGTATGCAGGTGTTCTTTGCATGATATTGCCTCATTCATTTGCTTGTGCCCTCATTAGACAGAGTATCTTCATGTCACTGCATTTGCATTACAAATGTGATGTTGCTCCTTTCTGTCTTTTCTTTAGACTGTATGTGGTCTTTAATACCATAGCCACTGATAGATGATAGAATTGTTATATTCGCCCAGTTTTATTCACGGTATTACAAATTTCCAAAAACTGTTAATTTCAAGTACATTTTTGAATTTTTTTTAAACCATGAATTTCTCTTTTAAAGTTGTTCATACCCGACAGTGAGCAGTTTCCAAATTTAGCTTTATTTCCATTGAGTAAAACTTGTCATTTCAGAAAATACCATCTAAATATCCTCCATTCTTCTTTACAATTATGACAAGCAGAAAAAAAAAGGTTAACTGCCTTAATACAGTGTTAGAGCAAACCCTCTTCTATTTATGAGGTTGATCCTGCTGGTATTTTCTATAATGTTTTCAATCTAGAAAGTACTGAATAGTGTGCATTACATGTGCTGTAGAGGTAAGCTGCAACCTTTTGAAGTAGTATGTGTGAGATTTCTTTAAAAAAGCATCCCGTGTGAAAGTAGAGTGCTGAGGCCAAATTCCACAGAGACAGACGGTTGAGTGGTTTGTTTTTTTATTTATTTTTTTATTCTGACGCATGTTTCTTGGTGCCCCTGATGTCAAAGTGTGAGCCAGTGAGCTTAGGTGTACTTCCTGTGAACACAGCTCATCCAGCCATGTCGCTATGTGTGGGTGTCAGCCTGCTAAATGTAGCATGGAGGCTGCAGTATCAGGGCCAGTAGCCTCCCAGTGGAGTCAGGCTTTCGACTCTGTATGGGCTGCCAAATGTACAGACAGCCCAACAACTATCTCCCATCCCTCTCATGCTTAACACAAGTTGTTATTCATTAATTTTTATTATTGTTTTTCTTTTTATTCATCTTGTGGTTTTGCATGTTTTTGACTTCATGAAA